>JASFAX010002360.1:0-46295 GCA_030737875.1 Allium sativum | reverse complement strand
CAGACACATAATCAAACACAAACACAGAAGCATATAAATATAAAATGTAGATAGGAAAGAACACATCGGATTTTACACTGGTTCGGATTACTCCTACGTCCAGTCCCATGCAACTCTAGATTGCTGTGATACCCCACATCCGTTGATGTCACTTTTTATCAAAATGCATTAAGTTTTATGAAGTTCTATAGGTAAACAGAAACAGAAGCATTACAAGACAAATATAAAATAACAGCAGAATTAAAAACTATATAAAGCAGAGAACATCGTGGTTCAAACCATAGTTACATCATAAGTTTGAAGTACATAAACCTAGTACATCAACTTAAAAACTTCTGTCTTGTTCCAAAAATCATCAGAGTACAATAATCATAAAAAGAGCATAATCCCCAAAACATAGCCATTGTAGAGAAGATACGAAATCAAGCAGTACATCTAAGCAACTCCAAGCAGAATGAAAAAGAATCTTGATCAAGCCTGAGTATTCCCACCCTAAGAACCTGTGGGAGAACGGAAGAGAAAGAAGAGGAAACAAAATGCGTCAGACATAAGTCTGGCGATTCCAGTTACTTTTGGCATATAAATAAGTAAAACATCATGAAAGGCATATAATTTGGAGAAAGAGATAACAGTGTCATAAGGCAAGTACAACAAGATGAATAGGATAAACAGAACAGAACATCCTATGCGCTTCTTTAATACTTTTCTCCCTTTGCACTAATACTAATATAACCGGAACAGGATGATCCCAACAAGTAAAAGATGGTAGACTTAGGTGTACTCTAATGGGAGGTTTTACCCCCATACAATAACAGGTTGCCCAACAGAACTGACAGGTGTTACCCCCAACGATAATAACGGGCTTCTAAACAGGCGAGGCTATGTGTACCCTAATTACTACCCTAATTGATCGCCCCCCTAATTCGTAGATAGCCGCGCTGGCCCCATAGTAGGATGCATCACTTCCTAAAGAGGCAAACCCATTACCTCCAAGATGCACAACTATATCTACTGATGTCACAATGTCTTATTTTCCCGAGTAGGCGGACGCATACATGCATATGAACCCGATGGAACGCGTCGTCAGACACCTTTCTCCCAAGTGACCTCTTATAACAAGCTCAATAAGTGTGCCCTAACCCCGACCTAGTTTGGGGTTCTACGTTTGATACCGATATAGGTTACTGATTGATATGGGCCTCACACACTAGATGATACAAGCTTCCCCCTAGGCTTGCATCCCCAGTACTAGGATTTCAGCCGGTTATGCCTACAAGTTTAACAAGATTGCATAACCCCAACAGGTAAACTTTGTGGGCGTATATATATATATATATATATATATATATATATATATATATATATATATATATTGCCCAACTCCCCAAGATTTACTTAACCATCTCATTTATTCAAGCAAGTTTACTTAACCACAACTCAAGTTAACTGGTTTATGTAATCCTTATGGATTCAAACAGGTTATGTATTACTAGTATATCATCATTGATTCATTTATGGATATTAATGCGCTAGACTTCTCATATTAAGCCTACAACTTGTGGACGCTGGATATGCCGGTTGGGTTCGGGAAGACTTCTTCCACAATTCGGACTTAACCTCGTGTCTTAGCACATTACGTGTTTATCCACTTAGACCCCTCACATTTGATTTACCACTTGTGGATGCTAGATATGCCGGTTGGGTTCGGGTAGGCTTCTACCACAAGTGTAATCTAACCTCGTGTCTAAGCGCGGTTACAGTTTCTAATTACTGTAAATCTAGGCATTTTCATTATTAACCAATTATCATGTTTTATCATGCCCCCAAATCCTCGTCTGATCTACGATACAAGTTATGCCTCAAATAAAGATTTTGACCAAGATATATATTACGCCCCAAATCCCAAGTTTTGGCTCAAGCTACAAATTATGCCAAAAATTCCCAATCATGTTTTATAATAATAATTATGCCCTAAATAATCATTGCCAATCATTCCCAATTTCGTGCGTTTGCATATTTTAGCGATATGTCTAGGCTCGAAGGTAGCCTAGATATAAAACAAAAATGGAAGAAGGAGAAAAAGAGAACAAGAGTAGGCATAGCAAATAAAAACTAGCATAAGATGATAGAATTGATCATACTAACAGAATAGGCATAATGACATAATTAGGCAAATTAACATAATAGGGATATCATAAACAGGCATGATGAGATCTATACAGCGGATTAGATATACAATAATGGTAGATCTGTTATGATTTCAGATTACTAATAGGCATAGGCTTAGATCCAAACTTATATGCATATCAAGATTACATTTTAGGTGTTCATATCTAAAAATAACATAGACTCACTATGATTGGATCTAAAGAACAAGGAATTGACTGAAGCACAGATCTCCGAATATGAATAACTTGTTGTTAAAGAAGAACAGACTGGGGTCGACTCCAAACGGGTCTGATCCCCGCATTGGTTCCTGCCTTGAATTTCGAACTGATTTGAATTCTGGATTTTATTTTATTTATGTATTAGTGGCTTATATGTTTATAAAATTCAAACCTTAATATCTTCCTCATATGATGTCCGTATTTCTCAAACTCAGAGTCTATCTTAACCAAAATTCCGAGATGAACGCAATGGCGTAGTTCGTTTTACTTAATTCCAAATATTTAATTAAGTATTCTTTAGTTTATCATTATGGCGTGTTATAAAATTATGGGGTGCTACATTCTCCCCTACTTAAAGGATTGCGTCCCTGAAATCTCCAGGTTAAGAAGAATGTATATCCTAACATCCGTCATCCATCTACTCATCCATCAATCGTAGGCATCCATTATCCTTAAAGGATTTCTAATGCTTATACGAACATATGCAAAGGTGTGTGTATATGTCCTTATACATGCAAAAGATCAGGCGGTCTACTGATTCAATTGACCTCCTTAATGCAAGTATGTTAGTGCCGTAAATCAAACATGTATGCAAATAATCCTATTATAAAATGTAAGTTCTATATGCATGCGCAATCATTCATCCAACTGCAACACCCATATGATGTTGCACCCATTCTCGTTCATAAAAGAAGAAAAATGCACACACAGCCATATGCAATATGAGAGTGATTGAGTCGATCTAGTGCCTAATGTGTGTGTGTGTGTGTATGCATCCATAAGCAACCACTTGCATCCATCAAACATAACATGTCTCAAATACATGTTTACATCCATGGGATTTCTAGCTATAGGTTAAAGATTCGATCGATAGGATATACTTAAATGACAGGAACAAGCATGAATAAAAGCTTCTGAAAAAGAAGTTAAGAACACACCCTTGAAAAGAAAAGGGTACGAAGCGTGAATCTTTTCTTCGTTTTCCCAAGTTGCATCCTCTTGGTTATCTCCCCACTGAACTTTCTTCAACTTGACCTCCCGGTTTCGTAGCTTCTGATCCAAGAATACGGGTAGGAACTCGTCTAGCTGTCGCCTCGCGTTCCACCTCTACTTCCTCAAGCCTACTCGGCTCAACTACTTTTGTGGTATCATGCAAACATTTCCTTAAATGGGAAACATGAAAACATAATGAACACCAGATAGTCTCTCTGATAGCTTTACTCTATAGGCCATTTGGCCAATCCTTTCTATTGGGAAACGACCCTACAAACCTTTGTGCCAATTTCCCTATAGATTCGAAATGAACTACATTCCTCAACGGAGATACCTTGATGAAAACCATGTCTCCTGCATTAAACTCAATGTCAGTCCTTATCCTATTTGCGTAGGAATTCTGTCCTGAGCTGTCTTCATGAGCCTGTGGATAAGATCAATATTTTCTGAAGTTTCCGTAACCATCTCAGGTCCAAGTAGAAGTCTTTCTGTAGACTCCACAAACAAGTTAGTGTTCTACGGGGTCTTCCATACAATGCTTCGAACGGTGCCATGCCAATACTAGCCTGATAAATGTTTTTTGTAGGAGAACTATATCAAAGGAAGGTGCTCTTCCCAAGTCCCTCTGAAGTCTAGGATACACAGCCTTAGAAGATCCTCTAGAACTTTGTTCACCCTCTCCGTCTGTCCATTGGTATGAGGATGATATGCGGTTCTCAAACATAACTGTGTGCCAAGTACCTCTTGAAGACTCTTCCAGAACTCACTAGTGAATATAGGATCTTGATCACTCACTATGCTGGAAGGTACTCCATGTAGACGAACTATCTCACAAAGATAAACCGATGCCAACCACGTCGTCATTCTCTTACTCTTAACTGGAATGAAGTGAGCGCTCTTAGTAAGCTTATCAACTATAACCCAAATACTGGTATTGTCTTTTCTTGTAGGCAAACCATCAATGAAATCCATATAAACGCTCCCCTACTTCCACTGTGGGACTTCTAGGGGATGTAGTAAACCACCAGGCATCCTCTGCTCTGCCTTGACTTGCTGGCAAATCAAACATCGAGAAACGAAATCTGCTACATCTTTCTTCATCCCAGCCCAAAAGGAAACCCTCTCCATATCTCTATACATCTTATCACTGCCTAGATGTATAGTCATCTTAGAATGATGGGCTTCCTCAAGGACTGTCTTCAACAAACTCCCAACTCAAGGAATACAAAGATTTCCATCTTGTTGCAACCAACCTCTATCGTCCGTGGAATATCTACTGAGGTGACTAGAAGTCTCAACTCTACTAAGCCTATGCAAGATGTCTAAAATCTATGGATCCTCTCGCTGTGAAGTACCTATCTCGTCCAACAGAGTAGCTCTCACCTCCAACGATGCCAATAAACCAGGTATAAACTCGGTGGAGGGTCTAATATCAAAAGTCTATATAAACTCCAAGAATTTCCTCTCCACAAACAAACGACTCAAAGTCATCCTCTGTCTATTCAATGCGTCTGCCACCACATTACCCTAGCCAGGGTTATACGCAATCTCGAAATCATAGGATGCTAGAAACTCCATCCATCTTTGTTGCCTTAAATTAAGATCCTTCTACGAGAATAAATATTTGAGAGATTTATGATTGGTGTACAACTCGAACTTCTCTCCTAGTAGGTAATGACACCAAGTCTTAAGCGTAAATACTATGGAAGCTAACTCCAAGTCACAGTTAGGGTAGTTCTTCTCATGAACTCTTTGTTGTCTACCTCCATAACATACTACTCTTCCCTCTTGCATCAAAACTACACCAAGACATGTACCACATGCGTCAATGTATACTGTGAGCACCTTGTTCCCATCAGGCAAAGGTTAAGACTGGGGCTGTTGTTAGAGCCCTCTTCAATCGCTGGAAGGCATCATCACAATCTATATCCCACGAAAATGTCATATTCTTCTACGTTAGTCTTGTGAGCGGGGTCGATCTCTTTTCAAAGTCCTTAATGAACTTCCTATAATATCTTGCTAATCCAAGAAAACTCCTCACCTCTTGTTTATACCAAAAATGGTCTAAACCCCCAAGGTACTAAACTGTACTTCACCAATTCGGTAAGAAATAAATGTAACTGTATCCGGTTAGCAATAAACAGTAAAAAATGCGAGAAAAAGTAAAGCAGAGATGAGATTTAGAGTGGTTAAGCCGATAACAAGGCCTACGTCCACTATGAAGGCGATTTCCTATCTTATAATAAAAATTACAAAGTACATCAATTCTCTGACCTCATACATCTCTATATCTACTCAATATCCCATCGTTTATATGTTTTGATCTAAAGAATTATACAGGAGAATAATAGAGTTTGCGGAGAAGATGGATGGATGAATGATTGAGAGAGAAGATGCCTTCACTCTAAAATGGTACTTGACACCATGGCCAGATCTGTGGTTGAGTTTGAAGTTTAGCAGCACTTCGTGGTTTTTCCCAAAAAGCCTCTCTTAAACGTGGGTAGTTATCCTACATTTATAGGTGAACTCCTCTTGGTAAATGGTCTGGAATCTGTTTATCCTGACTGTGGGTCGTTCATTCTGTAACTACAACCATGCCACTGGACAGCTGTAGCCAGCTGTCTATATCATATTCAGTGTTATACGTGGACGACTGGCTGAGTATCTCGAATAGCTGAGCGGGTCCTTAAGTGCGGGCGCGGATGCTTTGGGAGATTTCGTAAGAGCGGAGTTTGGAGCTGAGATCGATCCTCCTTTGTTCCTCGCGCGATTGCCCTTCTTGAACCAAGGACGCTCGTCCTCTTGTTGCCTTTGCATGGTGTCGCTTAGCTTTATGGTTATGCTACGAGGTTGCTCTAGCTCGTGCAAAGCGGGTGACCTATCTTATTTTAGCTCCCAAGCGATTCTCTGGATGTGCAGCTTTCATCTTTGTTGAGTCGCGCTTCTTATGGCCCGGTCGCACTGATAGACTTGTCCTGCCTTGGGTCTGATATTTTTGTGACGGCCCGCCCCGCACCAACCGATATTTACTCCAAAAGTGCGTTGTACACATGTCCAGTTAGCACGGAACGGGTCGTCAGAAGGAAAAGGAAGAAGGAAATGAACATACAAAGAACCTGTAGAATGTCTCACAGCGCATAGAACAAAATATAATAATAACATACTTGACATAAAACAGGAGAGACAGTGCATAAGCTGAAAATCAGAACTAAACATCATAGCAGCGGAAATCCAAAATACAGCTTATTACAACTTTCAAACTGTCTCCAAGCAAAAGAAAGATAAAGGAGGTACACTACTAATGCCCAAGTAGCGACCACCAACGACACAGGGAGAATGTGTATATATATATCATACGTGGAAGCCTCCTGCCCGACTCCGAATCAGCTACTCGCGCACCACCAGCTAACCTGTCTCTAGTCTGCTCATGTGAGCACCCAGAGTAATAAGAGGAGACATAAAACTCTGGGTCAGACATAAAGCCTGGTATGAGCGATAAGCATCTAAAGTGAACAATAACAGGTAGACTAAAACATACCTGAACCTGGACCTGCAACCAAAGAGTTAGCACTACATACTGTACAACACTCTAAGGTATCATATCAAACAGTGTAAAGATACGGAGGTGGGGGAGGTGTGCATGTCATAATGATGGCAACCAATCAAACATAGCATCCATCCTCACATCTCTCACTCAGTGCATAAAGCATACGATATTCACCACTTCGATCACCCAACATACCTTGCTACGATCACTCTGCCCCATGAAGTCATAAATGGCTTCACTGCACTGATAACGTAGCCACTAATCCTTTGCTATGTCCTCTTTGCCCCATGGAGTCACAAGAACCCCACTGCACTGGCTCATAGCCTTACCAATCCTTACTATGTCCACTTTGCCCCATGGAGTCACAAGAACCCCACTGCACTGGCTCATAGTCTTACTAATCCTTACTATGTCCACTTGCCCCATGGAGTTATTCACCCCATCTGCGCTGGCTCATAGTCTTACTACGCATCACCTTGCCCCTCAGGTCATAATGACCCTACTGCACTGATAACGTAGTCTTGCTACCATCACCTTGCCCCTCAGGTCACAATGACCCTACTGCACTGATAAGTAGCCCATCATTCATTCTTAGTGGTGAATCGAAGTTATGAACGTCGACAACTCCTTAGCACACGTCCCGCAGCAAAGTCCAACCATGAAGTGAACTCATTGGTTTCCAACTGGATCCTGATCTCTAACTTCCCATATTGGACTACCTTTGCATCTCGGGTTATTGATCATCACAATCGAATCGGATCGGATCTGCCTTCACATTCTTCATCGGATCGGATCGGCCTAGTTCGGATCGCCAACACCCCCTGCGGATCGAGTCGTGTTCCTCCAGCTCGTGGCTCCTCCTCCTGGTTCGGATCGGTGTCTCCACTTCGGGTCGGGTCGGGCTGCTTCATCCGGGTCGGGTCGTGCCTTTTGATCGGGTCGGGTCGTCTCGCCCTAGTACCCATCGACTCGTGAGCTCCCCACCCTCTTCTGGTTCGGATCGGGAATACTTGTTGGTTCGGATCGTGCTTCTACCACCGGATCGTGCCACCTAGCTGAGTGGTGACTTACTCCTTTAAACGGATCGTAACGCCCATGCTGGAACGGGTCGAGTCGCGCTCCCCTCCACCGATCCGTTCCGGATTCTGGGCCATTTCCTGCATGTTTTCCTGCGACTGTTTCTACGCCATTCGACGGCGTTTTCGACCTTCTAAACAATCACCAAGCATACCATACAGTCATAGCAACATGTAATATCGATCCCAAACATCAAAACATAACTCATAGCATGTAAAATGGATCAAACATACCCAAAATCCCATATTTTTGCCTTAAGCATGTTTAGGTGAAACTAATGATATGATTAGCAAAACTTAACCAAATCAACCCAAATTCATATCAAAGGTCTAAAACATCATTCCGAATTTTATAAACATTTTTCCAGAATTTTATCACGCTTAAATTCGCTAATTAACACTAATCAACCCTAATTAGCCATAATTAGTGCAAAACTATGCAAATCACTCACCTTAGCCACAAAATAAACTAAGATCTGAAATGATTCTCTGATTTGATGTGAATCTCAATGCCAACAGCAGCTCCTATGTTGATTTGGTGAAGATCTTCCTTGATTAGGGGTTGCTAAGCCAAATCCTTGACAAAAAGGTGATTTGGAGGTGATTTAGAGGTTGGAGGCCATTTTTAGGGATCCTTGGTGATAAGTGGAGGCTAGAAAACTGAAATGGAATGATTCTCCATCTCATTTCAGCCCTCCCATAACCCTAATCCCGAAATGGGTTATGGGCCTACTCACTAATCACCCGATTTGGCCCGGTTAAGTAGTTTTTCACCCTCCAAACCTTGTTTCAGCCATATCTCCCAAACGGTAAGTCCGTTTGGCTATTATGACCACTCTACGGAAAGGTAAACCATCAAACGAATCAAATGGAAGTGGTTTTAGGTCAAAATTCCTTTCCAATCAAAAATTATGGCCAAAACAGTACCAACTAGGGGCAAAATGGTCATTTAAAAATCGACAAAAATCATGGTCATGGAAAATGACTCTAATAGATGTTTCCCAAAGTTACATGACCATACGACTTCACATGGGAAAGAAATAAATATTCTACAATCCTATGATGTGTAGAATATGGGTCGTTACACTCTTCCCCCCTTAAGAAATTTCGCCCCCGAAATTCCCTAATCCAAACACACACAAAGGTCCCGCATGCCTATCAATCATAAAACAATCATCAAACATGCAAAACAAGTAAAATAAGTCTATCCTAGCATGCGGAAAACTAAATCGCAAAGTAAATCTTACCAGGCAAAGATTTCTGGATATGCCTTCCTAATGCTCTCCTCTGTCTCCCAAGTACAATCATTCTCGTCCTCGCCCCACTGAACCTTGACTAGCTTCACCGCCTTCCTTCGAAGTTGCTTCGTATCGTGCCCCACAATACGAATCGGCTTGCGGTTCCCAACCGCCTCGGGTTCTACTTCGAAGTCCTCTAACTGATCAGGTGAAATAGTCACATCTGAGTCGTGAACGAACTTCCTTAGTTGGGAAACATGAAATACATTGTGAACTCCCGCCATTTTCTCCGGTAAGCCAACTCTATACGCCAAATTCTCGACTAGTTCAAGAACAGGGAATGGGCCAACAAATCTTGGTGCCAACTTGCCTCTCCTGCCAAATCGAATCACGCTCTTCAACGGAGAGATCTTGACAAACACCAAGTCACCAACGGAGAATTTCAAGTCTCTTCTCCTCTTATCAGCATAACTCTTCTGCCTATCTTGAGCAGCTTTCATTCGTTGTTGAATGATCTTAATATTATCGGAAGTTTCTCTCACCACATCTGGTCCAAGCACAAACTTCTCGCCAGTCTCTATCCAACATGATGGTGAGTTGCACGGTCTTCCGTACAAAGCTTCATATGGAGCCATACCGATACTGGATTGGTAGCTATTATTATATGCAAACTCTACTAGATGCAAATGGTCATCCCATGATCCACCAAAATCCAATATACAAGCTCTCAAGAGATCTTCCAATATACGATTCACCCTCTCCGTCTGACCGTCGGTCTGAGGATGATATGCGGTACTGAGATGTAATCCTGACCCTAGAGCCTCTTGTAAGCTCTTCCAAAACCCACTAGTGAACAACGGGTCTCGGTCACTCATAATAATTTTGGGTACTCCATGAAATCTCACTACCCACTTCATATACAATTCTGCCAACTTAGCTGCCGTTCTGGTCGATTTGACTGGTATAAATCTTGCGCTTTTAGTCAATCGATCCACAATTACCCAAATGCTATCACATCCCGATCTAGTCCTTCGTAAACCATCGATGAAATCCATCGAGACTTGCTCCCATTTCCATTCGGGAATTTCTAATGGTTGCAACAACCCACTAGGCTTCTTCTGCTCGGCTTTAACTAGCTGGCAATTCATGCATTTGGATATAAACTTCCCAACGTCTCTTTTCATCCCTTCCCAGTAGTAAGTCTGTCTCATGTCTCGATACATCTTATTACCACCGGGATGTATAGTCAGTTTTGAGTGATGACATCCTCTAAGCACTTCATCTCTCAATCCATTCATGTTGGGCACAACTAGCCTTCCATCCTTCCGAAGCCTTCCATCTCGATCAAGCCCATACACATTCATCTCCCCATCGATACCCATCTCTAACTTGGAGATGATTTCCAATAGATTAGGATCGTTCCTCTGGCTAGAACCAATCCGCTCTATCAAAGTGGGTCTGATCGTCAAACTAGCTAGCATGACTGGATCCAATTCGCACTTTGGTCTGAAATCAAACCCTGCGATATACTCCAGTTGCTTCCATTCAAGAAACAATGCCCCTAAGCTGGCATGTCTCCTACTCAAGGCATCGGCTACCTCATTACCTTTCCCAGGTGTGTATGTGATATCAAAATCATACGAAGCCAAGAACTCCAACCATCTCTGCTGAAGGAGATTCAGATCTTTCTGAGAGAAGAGATACTTTAACGATTTATGATCGGTAAACAACTCAAATCTTTCTCCCAAGAGATAGTGTCTCCACATCTTCAGCGCAAATACAATCGCTGCCAATTCCAAATCATGGGTAGGATACTTCTTCTCATGCGGCTTTAGCTGTCGACTAGCATAAGCTACAACCCTACCTTCTTGCATCAATACTGCACCTAGTTCGGTACCACAAGCATCCGTGTATACCTTCATCTCTTCATTTCCTTTAGGAATGACTAACACTGGCGCACGCGTCAACATCTCCTTTAGACTCTTGAAGGCATCCTCACACACTCCGTCCCAGACGAAGGACCGATTCTTCTTAGTCAACTGAGTCAACGGTGCTGCTATCTTGGAGAAGTCCTGGATAAACTTACGATAATGTCCAGCTAATCCCAAGAAACTTCTTACATCTGTCGCATTCTTGGGTGTAGGCCAATCCTGTACCGTAGCCACCTTCGCAGGGTCCACGGCAATACCACTCTCTGAAACAACAAGACCCAAGAATCTTACTTCCCTTCTCCAAAAATGACACTTAGAGAATTTCGCTTTCAATTGGTGTTTCCTCAACACCTCCATCACTATCCTCAAGTGTCCCTTGTGTTCCTCCTCTGTCCTTGAATAAACAAGGATATCATCCACGAACACAAGAACAAACTTATTCAACTGATCTCTGAATACTCGATTCATAAGATCCACAAAATAGGCTGGTGCATTGGTCAACCAAAACGGCATGACCAACCACTCATAAAATCCAGACGGCGTCCTAAAGGCCGTTTTCGGAACACTCTCATCCGCTACTCGAAGATGATGAAATCCTGTCGCGAGGTCCAACTGGGATAACACTCTTGCTCCTTCCAGTTGATCAAACAAATCATCTATCCGCGGTAGAGGATACTTATTCTTCCTCGTCACCTTATTCAACTCGCGATAGTCCACACACAAACGAAGGGAACCATCTGCCTTAGTGGCAAACACAACTGGTACTCCCCACTCGGAGACACTCCTTCTAATAAGTCCCTTCTTCAAAAGATTGCTGACTTGCACCCCGAGCTCTCGCTGCTCTCTTGGTGCCATACGACGAAGTGGCATCACTATAGGTCTGGCATCTTTCACTAAATCAATTCGAAACTCAATCTCTCGGTGTGGTGGAAGCCCGGTCACCTCCTCGAAGACGTCTGGATACTGGCCAACCACGGGCACATCTGACAACTCATCCTACGGGATTTCGAGGGAATTTACAAAACTAGCCATAACCCCATCACTAGGTAGACTACCAAACACTACCCTCCGCCCATCATCCGCCCTCGCTGTCACCAAAAAGCCCTCACAGTCTACCACCACCCCGTATCTTTGGAGCCAATCGACTCCCAATATAATGCCATACCCAGTAAAGCCCAAAACAAAGCAATCACATATAAACATACATCCATGACTCGATAAGACCAAATTCCTACAAATCATACTAAGGCTAGTCGAACCACCAATCGGGTTCGTCACAACCAATGGTCTATCGACTATCTCGGGTTCCAGTCCCAACCTATCTACCAGGTCACTAGATATGAAGGAACGGGAAGCCCCAGTATCAAACAAAACTCGAACTGGTACATCATAAATAGAAAGCATACCTTGAATAACAACATTCTTTCCTTTCTCCGCCGCAGTTGTGGCATTCGACGAAGAAGGAACAGCATCAAGAGCATATGCTTTCACAATCAGCTTCTCCTTAAGAGGTTGCGGACACTTATCCTTCTGATGTCCCACTTGACCACAGTTGTAGCACTTCCTTTCCGCTGGCTTGGCCCGACATTCTTTAGCATAATGGCCCTTCTTTCCACAGCTGAAGCACTCAACATCCTTCTTACTCTTTTTCTGGCCACCTTTAGATTGGTCCTGCTTCCTCTTATTCTGAGAGTTATTCTTGCCTCCACCGCCTGCTTGCGGCTTTGGCCCTTCTGCAGATGCAGCCTCAGTCTTTGACTTAGGGTAAAGACTCTCTGATCTCAAAGCTTTCCCCACGATCGATTCAAAAGTCTCATCGATGTGGTTGATAAGCCTTTCCCCCAAGTATCCATCTAAACTAGTAATGAACTTCTCATTCTTCTTTTCAGGAGTATCAATGAGAGACAGTCCATACTTCGACAAAGTGTCGAACTCAGCAATATAGTCAGAAACTGCCCTTCCATTCTTCTTGAGTTCCAAGAACCTCTTAAACAACACTGACTTCTGGGCAGCTGGAATGAACTTCTCGCCAAAGAGAGCCTTGAACTGAACCCAAGTAACCTGATCCTCTGGAGTAGCTGTTCTAATGGCATTCCACCAATTCATCGCTCGCCCTTGCAGCTGACGAGACGCTAGTCTTCTCTTCATCGCAACCTCAAGACCCAAGTCATCGAAGATACGGTCACAGCTATCCATCCAGTCCTGAACATCTGTGGCCGACTCCGTTCCGTGGAACGGCTTCCCACCAAGATTAGTGTAATCTTTGCACAACTTGGCGAAATCGACCCTAGGCGCCTGCACTACTGGGCCAACACCAACTCCGGGATTGGGAACTGCCCCTTGCACTTCTCTAAGCATGTCTCTCATGAGGTTAGTAAACATTGCCCTCATGTCAGCGGCATTCCCTTGGTTGGTCCCTCTACCAGCACCCCTCGTGTCTCGGTTCATCGTCAATCTGAAAAAGGGAAACGATTAACGACCCCATAGTGGTGCTAGTGCAGTGCGACTTCATTCTTATACTACTAATAGTATATACATACATAGCTTTTTGAAAACCAAAGTAATCACAAATACGCGCTCTCATATACGTACTAACTCTCCCTAGTGTCTTTCCCTAGGTTAACTATGCAACCTAGAGCTCTGATACCAAGTGTGACGGCCCGCCCCGCACCAACCGACATTTACTCCAAAAGTGCGTTGTACACATGTCCAGTTAGCACGGAACGGGTCGTCAGAAGGAAAAGGAAGAAGGAAATGAACATACAAAGAACCTGTAGAATGTCTCACAGCGCATAGAACAAAATATAATAATAACATACTTGACATAAAACAGGAGAGACAGTGCATAAGCTGAAAATCAGAACTAAACATCATAGCAGCGGAAATCCAAAATACAGCTTATTACAACTTTCAAACTGTCTCAAAGCAAAAGAAAGATAAAGGAGGTACACTACTAATGCCCAAGTAGCGACCACCAACGACACAGGGAGAATGTGTATATATATATATATCATACGTGGAAGCCTCCTGCCCGCCTCCGAATCAGCTACTCGCGCACCACCAGCTAACCTGTCTCTAGTCTGCTCGTGTGAGCACCCAGAGTAATAAGAGGAGACATAAAACTCTGGGTCAGACATAAAGCCTGGTATGAGTGATAAGCATCTAAAGTGAACAATAACAGGTAGACTAAAACATACCTGAACCTGGACCTGCAACCAAAGAGTTAGCACTACATACTGTACAACACTCTAAGGTATCATATCAAACAGTGTAAAGATACAGAGGTGTGCATGTCATAATGATGGCAACCAATCAAACATAGCATCCATCCTCACATCTCTCACTCAGTGCATAAAGCATACGATATTCACCACTTCGATCACCCAACATACCTTGCTACGATCACTCTGCCCCATGAAGTCATAAATGGCTTCACTGCACTGATAACGTAGCCACTAATCCTTTGCTATGTCCACTTTGCCCCATGGAGTCACAAGAACCCCACTGCACTGGCTCATAGCCTTACCAATCCTTACTATGTCCACTTTGCCCCATGGAGTCACAAGAACCCCACTGCACTGGCCCATAGTCTTACTAATCCTTACTATGTCCACTTGCCCCATGGAGTTATTCACCCCATCTGCGTTGTCTCATAGTCTTACTACGCATCACCTTGCCCCTCAGGTCATAATGACCCTACTGCACTGATAACGTAGTCTTACTACCATCACCTTGCCCCTCAGGTCACAATGACCCTACTGCACTGATAAGTAGCCCATCATTCATTCTTAGTGGTGAATCGAAGTTATGAACGTCGACAACTCCTTAGCACACGTTCCGCAGCAAAGTCCAACCATGAAGTGAACTCATCGGTTTCCAACTGGATCCTGAGCTCTAACTTCCCATATTGGACTACCTTTGCATCTCGGGTTATTGATCATCACAATCGAATCAGATCGGATCTGCCTTCACATTCTTCATCGGATCGGATCGGCCTAGTTCGGATCGCCAACACCCCTTGCGGATCGAGTCGTGTTCCTCCAGCTTGTGGCTCCTCCTCCTGGTTTGGATCGGTGTCCCCACTTCGGGTCGGGTCGGGCTGCTTCATCCGGGTCGGGTCGTGCCTTCTGATCGGGTCGGGTCGTCTCGCCCTAGTACCCATCGACTCGTGAGCTCCCCACCCTCTTCTGGTTCGGATCGGGAATACTTGTTGGTTCGGATCGTGCTTCTACCACCGGATCGTGACACCTAGCTGAGTCGTGACTTACTCCTTGAAACGGATCGTAACGCCCATGCTGGAACGGGTCGAGTCGCGCTCCCCTCCACCGATCCGATCCGGATTCTGGGCCATTTCCTGCATGTTTTCCTGCGACTGTTTCTACGCCATTTGACGGCGTTTTCGACCTTCTAAACAATCACCAAGCATACCATACAGTCATAGCAACATGTAATATCGATCCCAAACATCAAAACATAACTCATAGCATGTAAAATGGATCAAACATACCAAAAATCCCATATTTTTGCCTTAAGCATGTTTAGGTGAAACTAATGATATGATTAGCAAAACTTAACCAAATCAACCCAAATTCATATCAGAGGTCTAAAACATCATTCCGAATTTTATAAACATTTTTCCAGAATTTTATCACGCTTAAATTCGCTAATTAACACTAATCAACCCTAATTAGCCATAATTAGTGCAAAACTATGCAAATCACTCACCTTAGCCACAAAATAAACTAAGATCTGAAATGATTCTCTGATTTGATGTGAATCTCAATGCCAACAGCAGCTCCTATGTTGATTTGGTGAAGATCTTCCTTGATTAGGGGTTGCTAAGCCAAATCCTTGACAAAAAGGTGATTTGGAGGTGATTTAGAGGTTGGAGGCCATTTTTAGGGATCCTTGGTGATAAGTGGAGGCTAGAAAACTGAAATGGAATGATTCTCCATCTCATTTCAGCCCTCCCGTAACCCTAATCCCGAAATGGGTTATGGGCCTACTCACTAATCACCCGATTTGGCCCGGTTAAGCAGTTTTTCACCCTCCAAACCTTGTTTCAGCCATATCTCCCAAACGGTAAGTCCGTTTGGCTATTATGACCACTCTACGGAAAGGTAAACCATCAAACGAATCAAATGGAAGTGGTTTCAGGTCAAAATTCCTTTTCAATCAAAAGTTATGGCCAAAACAGTACCAACTAGGGGCAAAATGGTCATTTAAAAATCGACAAAAATCATGGTCATGGAAAATGACTCTAATAGATGTTTCCCAAAGTTACATGACCATACGACTTCACATGGGAAAGAAATAAATATTCTACAATCCTATGGTGTGCAGAATACGGGTCGTTACATATTTGGATCCTGCTTAGTGCGGTTGCGTTATGTACGACTGACCCTAGTAAGACCCGCCTTGTGCCCCTTAAACAATGTGCATATGAATTTTTAGGTATTAACACTTGCCCCTCGATGTTCGTGATTTCTTTTTGGTAAGGAATTGTGGGCTTCGATATATTTGATCGCACATTGGGTGGCAATTCTATCCTGACTTACGAGAGATCGTTCGTGCAGAGGATAGGATAACTTTGTTGGAGCTGGCTAGCATCTTTATCTTTGGACGAGACGTTTGGTTTGCTTTGTTTTGTTGTATATGACCAAGTCATGGGGAATGAATACGCCATCTGGTCTTTTGATGATACACCCGTCTCAGTACTCAAGTGTTATGATGACGTGGCGGAGAATACCTTTGTGCCTTTTAATCTCCCCTTTATTCTCTCATTTGTCATTCGATTTTTCTTTTATTTATCTTCCGAGAGGGATTCTTAAATCTGAAAGAAAGAACATCACATCTTTTTCTATTGCTACTCAGGTTTGTTGATGACTTTTTCCCTTTCTTATTCTTCCTTTGAGCCTCACGGTTAGTCCCTGGTCCAATTACAGGATGGTTTCATCTTTTGAGCAACATCAAAAAGGAGCCTTTGTTGATTTGAGCATTTCGAGGGATGAGACTCAGTCGGCTGGTCAACCTTCCGTAAATTCTCTTTCCTGCCCTTCTTATACAGAACCCAAAGCTATTATCAATAAGCCTCGTTATGCTTCTGGGCCTTGCAATCCCAGGTTTGCTGGCACAAGTTGGCCTCTGACCTCCAGAAACTTCACAAGGACAACCTCGAGCATATTTCTGCTTTGGAATATGATAAGGCGAAGTTAATTGAGGCCCTTAGGTCAAAAGATAGCACAGTTGCTTCCTTTGCCCCTGGAGGGGTTGAGTCGGCTGCTCTTGTACATGCTGAAGGGTCTTGATCTTGTCCTGCACCAGTGAAGAGGAAGGTAGGTAGGCCAAGGAAGGTCAGAGATCTGTAATCTTCTCTCTTGGTCGTTTTTTATTTTGAGTTTTCAAGACAGGTTGTGTAAGCGGGTGCCTGCCCTCACCCTTGACATTATGCTGCTTTTCGTTTGGTGACTTTGTGTTTGACTTGTGACTCTTTTGTGTTTCTGATGAACGGTTACCTGGCTGGTTTTGCGATGCTTTCCATGTTTGTGCTGTGCCATGCCTTTCTGCCCTGCTATGACAATATACATGCATTTTCTATTAAAGGTTTTTTTTACGGCGATCGTGCGTTAACATCGTATCACGAGGCGTTCGTTCGTACGTTAATATCGTCTCGCGGAATGTCCGTTCGTTAATATCATATCACAGTTAGTCTTGTAACGTTTTTGTTAGGCTGGGATTACCTAGTTTTCAGTATATGCTTTGGTTGGTCGGTTTTTAGTTGTTTTAACTTTGGAAAGTCAATCATTTAGATTTTTTATTAAATATCCTGTTTTATCTGCTTGATATTTTCGTGATGCATTTTTATGCATGCCCCCATGGGAGGACTTGGGCTCCAATGTAGAATCCGAACTTGGCTTCATTTGACTTGGTTAATAACAAAGAACAAGAACGGACACCCCCATACGGCTAGGATTTCAGATTTTCTACTCTTGGCTTTGTTTGACTTGGTCAGCAACCAAGAACAAGAGTGGGTACCTCCATACGGCTAGGATTTCTGCTGTTGTAATCCATCCTTGGCTCTGTTTGACTTGTAACAAAGACAAGGATGGCCACCTCCTTTCGGTCGGGTTTCTGTTTTGCGCTGGTCCTTCCAGCATGTTTAATCCTCCATCATTTTATGCTTCATTCGAGGAGCGGAGACTAATTCATCTCATCGAGCTTTCGACTCAGAAGGAAGAATTCGTGTTTTTACCTACCAATGTAGGCGCCCTTTGAAATCGACAATTTTTTTTCTGTTTCGGGACATGTCGGTTTTTCCGACTTTATGCTTTGACCGAGGACACAGATGTTGGTTTGCCTCATTGAGTTTCTTTTTTCTCAAGTTGGAAAACCCGTGTCCAGCCCCTAGGAAGATCACCTAAGAAGGTGCTTCTTTGGTGGGTTTTAGCAATTTAATCCGTGGGACTTTTGAGATGCTTTTCACTCCAGCATCGACTTTTAATCTGGCACCAAGCTTTTGTTGGTTCTGTACTGGGAGGTCTAGCGCTCCTTAACGGAAGTTGGAATCTCCTCAAGTTGTTGCTCCCCGATCGCTCGTTTTCCTACACGGGGAAATCAACTTTTAGTGAAGGATGATGAATGAGCGACCTGTGCATGTAATTAAAATTTCATATTCAGTCACTTCATGTACATCTCTAAAATGTGAAGATTTGATGAATCTTTACAGCATTTTCTATGTATATTTAAATAACACGCTATACGAAATAATGACGGATATGATTGCTGTTCCATGCTCGTGGAATCTGGTTCTCGTCTGTGGTGGCTAATTTGAAAGTTCCGCCCTGGAGTTTCTGGTTTATAACATAAGGTCCTTCCTAATTAGGGCCGAAGACTCCAGTGCCAGTCATTATCTTTTTAAGAACTAGGCCTCCAACTTCAATAGTTCTATGCTCGACTTTCGAATTGAAGTGTCTGTCCACCCTTCTTTGGAGTGCGGCTACTCTGAGTTCCGCTCCTTTTCTTCTTTCCTCGAGCTGGTCGAGGGCTTCGAGCTGTAGCTTCTCGTTTTCTTTGGAATCAAAATGCAGCCTTCGGTGGGTAGGGACTTCCAACTCCACTGTATCATAGCCTCAGAGCCATAGGATAAAGAAAAGGGAGTATTCCCTATTGTAGTTTTGTGCATAGTGCGATACGCCCACAATGCCAGCGGGAGTTCGTCTACCCATGCGCCTTTAGCCTTTTCAAGTCGCTTCTTGATGGTAGTCTTAATGATTTTATTTACTGCCTCCTCCTTCCCGTTTGCTTGTGGATGAGCAACCGTTGAAAAGCTTTTTTGGATTTTATACTTGGCACAAAAGCTTTGGAATTCTTCACTTTCAAACCGGGTTCCGTTGTCCGTGATTATCTTCTGTGGTACCCCGAACCTGCATATGATGTTTTTCAAGACAAAGTTAATAATCTTATTTGATGTTATAGAGGCTAACGGTTCTGCTTCAGCCCATTTTGTAAAATAGTCAACAACAACAATTGCATATTTGAAACCGGATTTTGCTGTGGGCAGGGTTCCTATGAGGTCAATTCCCCAGATAGCAAACAGCCATGGGCTGACCATGTGGGTTATGATTGTCGGCAACAGCCTTGGGATTTTTGCAAAACTTTGACACCTATCACATTTTTTGTTGTAAGTCGTGGAATCTTTGTTGATGTCTGGCCAGAAATGACGAAATCGTAGGATCTTTTTGGCTAAAGTTTGTCCTCCGTTATGACCTCCGCATTCTCCCACATGCAACTCCGCCATAATTGCCTTAGATTCCTTCTTTGTGATGCAGCGAAGCAGAGATATAGAGAATCCCCGTTTATACAGTCGCCCATCTTGGATAAGGTATAAAGGAGCCTTTCACAAGATCTTTCTTCGGGGTTTGGTTTCGACCAGGAGTGCTCCAGTTGTGAGGTATTCTTTAATTGGCGACATCCATGAGCTTGACTCGCCAGTTGTTTCCATGATCCAACCCACTTCGGTCTGCTTTGTGCTTGGGTTGGAAGGGACTTCTACTGGAAATAACCCCATTAGCTGCACGTCCCCTATGCTCGCGTATTTAGCCAATAAATCAACCTTAGTATTTTCTTCTCTGGGAATACGAGATATGGTGTAATGCTCGAAAGCTTCCAACAATTCCAAGGCCCTTGTAAGATAATCTGGCAGGTTTCCCGTTTTCGCCTGGAATTCTCCTATAATCTGGCTTACCACGAGCTGGGAGTCGCTGAAGATCTGTATAGTTCTTATTTGTAATTCTTTCGCAAGATTTATTCCTGCAATATGGGCTTCGTACTCGGCCTCGTTGTTGGTTGTCGCAAATTTCAACCTTAACGCATAGCATAGGGATCTTCCTTCAGGGGTCTCGAGGACTACCCTTCCCCAGAACAGCGGTCGTTCGATGCTCCATCTACAATAGTTTCCACTGGACATTAGTTTCGATATCTTCCTGTTCCTTTACTTCCCCTCGGTCGGTAAATTCCACAATGAAATCAGCCAGTGCTTGTACGTTGATTGCTTTTTAGGGATGATACGTGAAGTCGTACTAGCTGAGCTCTATATTCCATTTTATCAATCTTCCAGAGGTTTCAGGTCGGGATAGGACTTGCCTCAGAGGTTGATCCGGGAGCACCTTGATGGGATGAGCTTGGAAGTAGGGGCGAAGCTTCTTTGATGCAATGAGCAAACAATAAGCAAGTTTCTCAAGTCTTGGAAAACTAAGATCCGCTCCGGATAACCTCTTGCTAATGTAATAGACCGGTCTTTGTATCTTCAAGTCCTCTCTAATTAGCGCGGCGCTTCGAGCATGAGCAGAAACCGCCAACTATAAAAACAAGTCTTCGCCGTCACTAGGCTTTGACAGCGTAGGTTGCGTTGTCATATGTTGGATCAGTTCTTCGAAGGCTTTCTGGCACTAAGGGGTCCACTGTATCTCTTTTTTTCCTTTCCTGAGGGCATAGAAGAATGGGAGACATCTGTCCGTTGGCCTGGATATGACACGATTCAAAGCCGCGACCTTCCCGTTTAGACATTGAAGCTCCTTCTTAGTCCCTGGGGCACACATTTCTCTTAATGCTGATATTTTGGCTGGATTAGCTTCTATACCTCTAGCGTTGACCATGTACCCAAGGAACTTGCCTGAGCCAACACCAAAACTACATTTCAAAGGGTTCAACTTCATGCCATATTGTCGCAGGATGTCGAACATTCGGACCAGGTCCTCCAAATGGTCGATTGCTTTCTTTGACTTAACCAACATGTCATCGACATAAACTTCCATCATCCTACCAATTTGTTTCTTGAACATAGTGTTTACCAGTCGTTGGTAAGTCGCTCCTGCGTTTTTTAGACCAAATGACATTACCTTATAACAGTATAGGCCGAGATCGGTAATAAAACTAGTGTTTTCTTGGTCTGGACCATACATCATGATTTCATTGTAGCCAGAATATGCATCCATGAAAGATAGAAATTCATGGTCGGCCGTGGAATCCACCAGTTGGTCGATTCTGGGGAGAGGGAAACTATCTTTCGGAAAAGCTTTATTCAGGTCTGAATAATCAACACAGACCCGCCATTTGCCATTCGATTTCTTTACGAGCACCGGGTTGGACACCCATTCCGAGTAGGTAGACTCTCTGATGAAACCATTTTTCATTAACCTATCGACTTCTTCTTTTAAGGCGTGCGACCTCTCCGGCCCCTAGGTTCTCCTTTTTTGTTTGACAGCCGGAACGCGTGGGTCAATGTTTAGCTTGTGGACTGCAACACCCGGAGATATTCTGCACATGTCAGAATGGTTCCATGCGAACATATCCAAGTTGGCTCTTAAAAAGACAATCAATTGGTTTTTCAATTTGGGGGTCAGTCGAGACCCTATATTCAAC
This sequence comes from Allium sativum, assembly GCA_030737875.1. Taxonomy (NCBI): domain Eukaryota; kingdom Viridiplantae; phylum Streptophyta; class Magnoliopsida; order Asparagales; family Amaryllidaceae; genus Allium; species Allium sativum. The sequence continues at coordinate 24,203 of JASFAX010002360.1, read as the reverse complement.
ACACGGTTTGGGTCTTTTGGATCTACAACTATAGGAATCGTTTTTTCGGCTGAGGTCGCCCTTTGATCCTCTGCGCTGGCTTCTCTAGGATCGATCTCCTTCTGCATTCCGCTATGCTCCCAAGTGCATGGACCTCTCTTTAGTTTCTATAAAGGGGAATTTTGGATGCGAGGGAGAACCCCCGCATCCTTTCCTAATTCTTTTTTCTTGGCCTCCTTCAGTTCTGCCATGTAGCAGTCTCTTGCGGCCACTTGATCGCCCTTGATTACACCGATTCCCCTTTCGGTTGGAAACTTCATGATCAAACACCAGGGTGCTAAAGCAATCTTTAAGTCCGAAAGAGTTGGCCTCCCAAGGAATGCATTATAAGATGAAAACTCTTTTATTATGACAAAGGTCTGTATCATGGAAACTTGACGCTCCTCGTCTGCTAATTCGACATGCAAATCGATCGTTTTGATGGGTTGCATAGGTTGACCTATAAAGCCGTGGATCTTATGCCGATACGCACACACTTTTGTCATGGAGAGATTCATCTTTTGGAAAGTGTTTATAAAGATCACAATAACTGATGCCCCGTTGTCATCTAAAACCCTTTTTACCATTGCAGGTCCAAGGCCGATTGTGATCACCATGGCATCAATAGTTGGCATAATTAAGCTTTCTGCATCCTTGTCTCTGAATATCACGTCCTCAGTTGAGGTTTTCTGCATCTTCGTCGGAAGCCTGTTGTTCAAGATCATGTACCCTTCCTTTTTCGTGACATCCTTCAATTCATTAGTGTATCATTCCATATCTGCCTAACTGTTCCCGGCTGGGTGAGGACCCCAAGATATCTTATTGATTACTGGTTTCGAGTCGTCTGGCACTTGGTCCTCTTTGTTTGAGTTGGGGTGGCTAGCCGTATTATTATGCCCCCACACGGCCAGAGAGTTTTGGGGATTTTTCACATACTGCTGGAGTCGGTTCTTCCTGATTAGCTCTTCAATCAAACTCTTCAAATGGCGGCATTCGTTAGTGCTGGGCTCTGGTTGGCTATGGAAACGGAAAAATTTCCAGGAATTCGCCTGCTGTTCAGTTACCTTCTACGGCTTCATCTGAGGGAAAAGGCCCGAGTCCTTCGTAGCTTGGTAAATCCTCTTTGGGGTTTCGTTTAAGAGAGTTAGCTCAGAGGGTTTATACATCTGTGTCTTCTTATAAACTTTGCTATCCCCCTCATTGTTTCCCCTCTTTTGTCCTAGGTCGCTCCTCTGCTCAGCCTTGGGCCCATTATTCCTCCCCTCTCTGGTCGCGTTATTTTCCATAGTCTTCTGGGCACCCAAAGATTCATCTTCCACACTCACATACTCTTCAGCTTTCTTGTAAAACTTCTTTAAGGTCTTTGGTTTATTCATTTTAAACCACATTCCAAACTCTGATTTCTTATCGATGGCCCCTCTCAGGGCTGCGAGAAAATACCACGGTTCTAGTTCTATGACCTCCGCTACTGCAGTGCGGAAGCATGTAGGGAAAGCTCTGATGGTTTCTTCAGGCCGCTATCTCATCTCGTTGAGTGACATCACATCCCTTACTTTGGTGGCCTACAGCCGGAACTGATCTTGAAATCTCCTCGGCAGATCTGCAAACTGGTCGATACACCTAGGCGGGAGTCTGGTGAACCATAGTAAAGCTATACCTTCCAGGAAAATGGGAAAGTATAAGAACTTGATTTCGTCAGTGGCTCTAGCTCCATTCATGTGCTGGTCGTACTTGAACAGGAAAATATTCGGATCTCTGGCACCGCTGTAAGGTGCTATTGTTGGTGGTACAAATTTCTTCGGGAATTTTGCTCAACGGATCTCTCCGTGAATGGATTTTTGTTGGAGGAAAACTCCCATTATTTGTCGTCATCCTCATGAGCCGCCTTCTCCTTCATTACTCGCTGGATTAAGTCTGTGATGCGCCTTTCATCGCCCGCTTGTCTATCAGGATCGATGCTGACGTTAGCGTGTCCATAGTTTAAGCTTCGGCACCTCGCATCCTTTTTGAGGGAGGCTATGTCGGAGTGATTCGTCGCACGTTCTTCTTTGCGCTGTGGATATCTGACCTTAGGATCCCCAACGCCGGCTTCTTCCCTGTCTCTCACTGAGCTGTGAGGTCGTCCATGGCCTGAGACTGATGAGTCCTCTTTTTCGTCAGCATTACCCACAGTGTTTGATGGTAACAGATTGGCTTGACTATTAGTCAGGACATCAAACCTTTCCATTATCATCTTCTCTGTATTATCCATTTTCTCGTTCAAGCCGGTTACAACCACGTCCAAATCATCTCGTGTGACAGATGGCCCGGGAGTTTTCCCAGCCCGTGGTTCAAGATTGGAGGTGTTTCTTCATTAGCATTTTCATCCTCGATGATCGCAGCGACTTTAGCGGATTTACCGCTTTTCTTCGATCCAACCATGATTTCGAAGGAGAAAACAACTTTTGGACGTTTCGATTGCTGAATTACAAAAGGAAATTATGAACACAGCCCCACGGTGGGCGCCAAAAATGTTTATAACAAAAATGGTCTAAACACCCAAGGTACTAAACTATACTTCACCAATTCGGTAAGAAATAAATGGAACCGTGTCCGGTTAGCAATAAACAGTAAAAAATGCGAGAAAAAGTAAATTGAGATGAGATTTAGAGTGGTTCAGCCGTTAACGAGGCCTATGTCCACTATGAAAGCGATTTCCTGTCTTATAATAAGAATTACAAAGCACATCAATTCTCTGACCGCATACATCTCTATATCTACTCAATATCCCCTCGTTTATATGTTTTGATCTAAAGAATTATACAGGAGAATAATAGAATTTGAGGAGAAGAAGGATGGATGAATGATTGAGAGAGCAGATGCCTTCACTCTATAATGGTACTTGACGCCATGGCCAGATCTGTGGTTGAGTTTGAAGTTAAGAAGCACTTCGTGGTTTTTCCCAAAAAGCCTCCATTAAACGTGGGGTAGCCATCCTGTATTTATAAGTGAACTCCTCTTGGTAAATGATGTGGAATCGGTTTATCCTGACTATGGGTCATTATTCTGCTAATTACAACCATGCCACTGGACAGCTTTAGCCAGCTGTCTATATCATATTCAGTGTTCTGCGCGGACGACTTGCTGAGTGTCTCGAATAGCTGAGTGGGTCCTTAAGTGCAGGCACGGATGCTTTGGGAGATTTCGTAAGAGCGGAGTGTGGAGCTGAGATCGATCCTCCTTTGTTCCTCGCGCGATTTCCCTTCTTGAACCAAGGACGCTTGTCCACTTGTTGCCTTTGCATGGTGCTGCTTGGCTTTATGGTTATACTACGAGGTTGCTCTAGATAGTGCAAAGCGGGTGACCTGTCTTATTTTAGCGCCCGAGCAATTCTCTGGATATTCAGCTTTCATCTTTGTTGAGTCGCGCTTCTTATGGCCCGATCGCACTGATAGACTTGTCCTGCCTTGGGTCTGATATTTGGATCCTGCTTAGTGCGGTTGCGTTATGTACGACGGACCCTGGTAAGACCCGCCTTGAACCCTTTACCTTGCATATGAATTTTTAGGGATTAATACCTCTGTTGCGTTTTTTAGGATCTGCCAATCTTGATCTGCAACTACCTTCGTGGTACTGTTATCCCATCTTTAGAGACCACATGCCTTAGAAATCTCACTTCTTTTCTCCAAAAATGACATTTGGAGAACTTCGCCTTAAGTTGGTGCACGTGGAGAGTTTTCAAAACCTCCTTTAAATGTCAGGCATGCTCTTCCTCATTCTTCGAGAAGATCAAGATATCATCAACAAAGACCATAATGAACTTATTTAGAAACTCCTGGAACACCCTACTCATCAAGTCAACATAATAGGCAGGTGCATTCATCAACTCAAAAGGCATGACGAGGCACTCAAAGAAACCATCTGGAGTCCTAAAACAAGTCTTGTCTATACTGTCTTCGGCCACCCTCAACTGATGAAACCCCCTGGCCAAGTCTATGTGTGGGAAAAACAGATGCACCAACAAGCTGGCCAAACAGATCATCTATCCTCGGAAGTGGGTGCCTATTTTTCTTAGTGAGCTTATTCAACTCCCTGTAATCTACATATAAGCGAAGCAAACCATCTTCCGTAGTGGAGAATACTACTGGAGAACCCAATTCAGATATGCTTCGCCTAATAAACACTTTCTCAAGTAGCTCCCCTACTTGCTTGCTAAGCTCCCTCCTTTCTCTTGGATCCATGTGGCGCACAGGCAATGCAACTGGCTTTGCATTGTCCACCAACTATATATGGAAATCGATCTTGGGCCTCGGAGGTAAGCCTCGAACCTCCCCAAAAACATACGGATACTTATAGACTACTAGTACAGATCATAGATCATCGATAGGTGCATCAAGTGACTCTAGGAAGCTAAACGTGATAGACCCTTTAGGGTCACAAGAAATCTCGAGGGTTCACCCATGGAAATTCAAAAGTTTAACTACCATCCTCTCACAATCTTGAATGGCACCATGCATGGCTAGCCAATCCATCCCTAGAATCAAACCATAGACTATGAATCCAAGAACATATGCGTCGCATTCGAACTCGACGCCCAACACAGATTTTCTAAAACTCCGACAAAACATAGACATATGAGTCGTACCTCCAATGGGGTTTGAGAAAACAACGGGATCCAAAACCATACTAGTACTAAGGTGTAGAGACTCAGTCACAGAATCAAATATAAAAGAATGCGAAGCGCCCAATCAAAAAGAGTTCTAACAGGATGATTGGAAAGAGAAATCAAACCTTCAACGGAAACATTCTACCTCTTTCTAGCACACTAGCCACGAGAGCATGCACTTGCCCTCCCAAAGATCCTGCCCTTTGATCATGTCCTTGCTTCTTCGGGCAATCCTTAGGAAAGTGTCCGACCTCTCCACATTTGAAAAAAGCATTTTTCCTCCTTTTACGGTCATTGACCAAATGACCCTCGCATACGTAATTATGACATTTCCTCTTATCTTTAGCCTTGTCGTCGACACATAACTAATCGATTGAAAAGATATTTATACCTCTTCAAATTAATTGAAGCGGGTCAACATACAATACATATTAATAATATAAAGCGCAATGCATATTTTTTATATAAATTTTCATTTAGTTCCCATTCCTTGCACTTATTAAGTACTTAATATTATTTATCTTAATATATAATAATTATAATGTAATAGAAATACTTATGACGTCTTTATATTTGTAATAGATACAAATATTAAATTGAGGTACCCATTCAATTTATGTCGGATTACTCCACATATAGTTCCTCGAATCGAATTTTCTAAACGAACAAGAGCCAATCCTAATTGATCTTGTAATAGATCTGCTATAGAACAAATACGTTTATTTTTTAAGTGATTCATATCATCAAATGTTCCTATTCCAAATTTAACATGATCCGCAGCAGCCACACTCACATATTATTCTGAATTATATGTCCTAGCAGCATAATTTGGAAAACCGATAGGGATATGCGGCAACAAATTGTTTTTATTGGAAATATTCCTCTAATGAATTCCCTGGGAACCTTTGAAGTAAATGGAATATACAGAATTATGATCAATCAAATATTGCAAAGTCCCGGTATTTACTATCATTCAGAATTGGATTATGATGGAAATATTGTTTATACCAGCACTATAACAATGACATCCCACGATCGAGACAATTAGCTAAATCCCATGAAACCATTTCATAGAAGTTCATTAATATCTTCTTTTTATAAAGAAAATCGACTTTGACTCTTGAACGATCCACATCACTTCTGGTTCTATTGTAACAAAAGATTCCCTTTTTCTGTGGAAACGACCCGTATCCATAAGGATGATCTTACATATGGACAATCCCTCAATATCTTATTCATTTGCAACAAAATATTTTATTTATGCGTGGGTGAAAAAACATATTTTTTGGGTCTTTTGTTGTTGTTGTTGTCCTTTCTTTGGCCACACTTTCCTATTTTGTGTTTCCTCAACCTTAGCCTCTTTCTTTGCACCTTTTTCTTCCTCGTGCATTAATGCCGTATCAACGAGTTTCTCGAAAGTTGTCCCCATCGGAATATGAGACATAGCCAACCCATGAAGGGGTTCATTAAATCCTCTAGCAAACCTCAACGCTTTCTTATGCGGGGTATTCACTAGCTCCAAGCCAAACCTTGCCAATTAATTGAATTTATTAACATATTCTTTCACGGACATGCTTCCTTGCTTAAGCATCAAAAACCTTTACATTTGCATACTTTGCTAGACTTGAGAAAGAAACTTCATTTCAAATCTCTAACGGAAATCATCCCAAGTCTCCACTGGACGCCCTGCTTGCTTCACTTCCCACCAGAACGAGGCCTCATCTTTCAATTGCCAAATGGGCAACTGAATCTACCTACGATCGTCAACCTCAAAAATCCCAAACAATTCCTTCATCTCCTTGAGCCAATTCCCTGCTTCAACAAAAGTCTCTGTCCCTCGGAATGGCTTTCTACCCATAGCGCAGAAATCCTTACATATCTTTGAGAAATTATCTACTCGCGGAGGGGGAGGAGGAGGAACAGCGGCTGCAGTTGGGAGAGGGGCGTTTGCTTGGCCTTCGGTAGGTATTATAGTCTCCAGATACCTATGAAACCAAGCTGGTATCTGTATGCCCTTATGAATATTAGGTTCCCCAGACATGCTAAAAAGAAAAGAAATATAGATTCAAATAGAGAATCAAAAGATATTTCATGTGGCTTAGGGGAATATATTTTTCAAAATATACTTTTCTTTTTTAAAATATGTTTTCCTTTTGAAACCTCTTTGAAAACAATTTTCAAAATCTTTTATCCAATCTAGTAACGTTCAGCTCTGATACCAAATGTGACTCCCAATATCCGTTAATGTCACTCTTTATCAGAATGCATTAAGTTTCACAAAGCATTATATGTACACATAAACAGAAGCATTACAAGACATATATAAAATAACAGCAGAATTTAAAACTTGATTAAGCAGAAAAGATCGGGGTAAAAAACATACTTACATCATAAGTCCGAAATACATGAAACCCGGTACATCAATTTTAAAACTTCTATCTTGTACCAAAAATCATCAGATTACAATAAACATAAAAAGAGCATAATCCCCAAAACATAGCCATAGTAGAGATGATACGAATGAAGCAGTACTTCTAAGCAGCTCCAAGCAGAATGAAAGAAGAATCCTGATCAAGCCCGAGTATTCTCACCTTGACAGCCTAGAGGGGGAACGAAAGAGAAAGAAGAGGAAGCAAAATGGGTCAGACATAAGTCTGGCGAGTCTAGTTACTTTTAGCATATAAACAAGCAAAAGCATCATGATAGGCATATAAGTTGGTGAAAGAGATAACAGTGTCATAAGGCAAGTATAACAAGGTAAACAGGATAAACAAAACAGAACATGCTTTGCGCTTCTTTAATACTTTTCTCCCTCCGCGCTAATACTAGTATAACCGGAACAAGATGATCCCAACAAGCACAAGAATGTAGACTTAGGTGTACTCTAATGAGAGGTTTAACCCCATACAATAGCAGGTAGCCCAAAAGAACAGACGGTTGTTACCCTACAACAATAAAAACGGGCTCCTAAACAGGCGAGACTTGATGTATCCTAATTAGTACCCTAATCGATCAGCTTCCCAACCTATGGATACTTGTGTTGGTCGCATAGTAGGATGAATCACTCTCAAAAGTGGCAACCCCGTTACTTCCAAGATGCAAAACTATTTCTACAGATGTCATAACGTCTTATTTTCCCGAGAAGGTGGACCCATGCATGCATATGACCCCGATGGAACGCGTCGTCAGACACCTTTCTCTTAAGTGACCTCTTATAACTAGCTCAATAAGCATGCCTTGATCCCGACCGAGTTCGGGGTTCTTCGTTTAATATTGATATAGGTTACTTGTGACACCCCATGCCCGTTAATGTCACTCAATAAGGGAATGCATCAAGTTTCATGAAGCGTTATAGGTAAACAGGCACAGTATAATTACAAGACAGATTTAAATAAGATAGCAGTAGAATTTTTTTAAATTTTCATTTCAAACATAAATTATAATGTCGTGGTCCATAATATCACAAGTCACAAAAACCATTACAATAAAACAACTTCTGCCTTGCATCATCAGAGTACATTAGAATATGAAAAACATAATTCCCCAATTAAAAGAGTTAAGCCATAGTAAAGACAAGAAATTGAGCCATACTTCTGAAGTAGCTCCTAGCAAGATGATATCTGAATCCTGACTAAGCCTGAGTGTTTCCTCCCTGAGAACCTTAGGGGGGGGATGGAAGAAAGATGGAGAAACAAAAAGGGTTAGACATAAAGTCTGGCGAGTCTAGTTACTTTTAGCCATTAAATAAACAAAAGTAACATGATAGGCATATAAAGTGGATAAGAGAGATCAGTACATAAATGGCAGGTGTGACAAGGTAGACAGGGTAAGGTGTATGTGCTTCACTAATGATTACTCTGAACTATTACTAGTATAGCTAAAATGAGATGATCCCTTCCACTATAAGTTGGTAGACTTAGGGCATATGTCCGAGTGTAGCTTAACCACTACCCTAATCGATCGGCTCCCTACTCCGTAGATATACTATGCTTGCCCCATAGTAGGAGGTATCACTTCCTAAAGTAGCAGCCCTTAAGGTGTACACAACCATATCTACTGGTGTCACAGTCGTCTTATCCCCCTCTGCCCGGCTCATGCACGCACATGATCTCTTATAATCAGTTAGTAAGCATGCCCCTTCTCCGCCTAGTACGGAGTTCTTTATTTGATACCTACTCTGGGCTACTGACTGAAATGACTCCCACACAATATGATACAAGATCTAGCCTTTGTCTTATATCCCCACTAGGTTTTTCACTAACTATGTATACCCTTAGGTGTCTTTAATTACATAGCCCTATTTCAGTTATGCTTTCCCTAAAGGGTGTCATTAATTACATAACTTTATTATATTTTTCCACCGATTATGTATACCACTAGTTGTCTTTAATTACAAACGTTATTAGGTTAAGTTCGTGGGCCTATATGTAAATATTGCCCACCCACTCTAATTTACTTAACTCACCCACTACCCATCCAATTTTACCTAACCCGAACTTAAGTTCATAATCATACAACCCTTATGAATTAAATTAGGTTAAGTAGTCCAATTCATTATCATGTCCAATTATGGTTATAAGGGCTAGACCTCCCACATTAGGCCTTCAACATGTGGATGTTGGATATGCCGGTCGGATCTGGGCAGACTTATTCCACATTTGGGTCTAACCTCGTGTCTTTGCCCGATTCGTATTTATGTACTTAGACATCCCACATTAGGTTCAATATTAGTGGCTGCTGGATATGCCGGTCGGGTTCGGGCAGACACCACCACTAATGCAACCTAACCTCGGGTCAAAAGTACAATTACAATACCTAATTGTAATTACTAAACATTCCATTTTATCCAAATCTACCTATGTCATTATAGGTGATTATTTCTATGTTTCCCATTTGAATTGTGTGTCCAATTTATATAAAATTTTACATAAATTATGGCAATTATAAAACCCTTTTCCCTGTTTACCAACTAACATATTCACACGTATTTTGGCTGCATTTAGGCTATAAAGTAGCCTAGCCATAACAATGAAAAAGGGAATATGACAAAGGTGATAATTTCAACATATCTTGGCATAAACTAGTATGATAACAAGGTGAATGGAAATGTAATTAACATTATAACAAGGTGGACATAAAACTGATGTACTTGTGGCAACTACGATGTCAAAGCAAGTATAATGAGATCTAAATTGTATTTAGGTGTCCAACTATTTAGATCTAGCAAAATTAGGGTGTCATGGTAACGTGTTTACATCTAATTCACATGTTAATTTTACAACATATCTAGATTGATCACAATGACAAGTGAAAAGGGGATTTACATAAAGAATTAGATCTAGCCAATGTTACAACTATCCAATTTAATAGATGTACATTCACCATAATATAGTCACAAGTCAAGATCCACATAGACAACATAATAGAATAACCACAATTATATTAGATCTAGGGCAATAGATCAATCATGACATAGTATAGGATTTAATACTAGCACAGAATCACACTTTACAACATATCCAACTCACAGTGTTTCACAATTTATTTTTATCTATCTAAACCTAAAAGCAATCTAGAAACTCACAGCGTTAGGTTTAGAGAATTGAGAAAGAACGGATCTTGAATTTTTGAATTTGATTTGCAAAGTAGTTGTTGTAGAAAATGGTTCTGTCTCAGTTTGTATGCCGGCAACACATGGCTCCCATAATTTCCAATAAAGAAATAGGAGATTTGAGCACACATTTATAGCTGTCGAATCCTCTAAAACTGATTGTCACCTCATCCCTAGGGGTGTCGACAGCCTTGTAGGTGGGTCGACCCACAGGTCAACACCCCTTAAGGGGGTCGACACCGCTCTAGGGGGGTCGACCCCCTAGAGTGGGAATGTTGCTGCTCTGACGAAATTTTCAAATTTGAGTTGTTCTGGATAAAATTCTGACTCATCTCTGACTCATATGTGTATACATAATATTTCTTGTGTATACAACCTTAAAACTCTCATAACTTCTTCATACGGTGTCCGTTTTACGCAAACCAAACATCTATCTTGACAACAATTTCGAGACGGGTGCAATGGTGCTGTCCATTTCCTTTAATTCTGTATATTAAATTAATTATTATTTACTTTGTCCTCTTTAATGTTTTTAAAAATTGGAGTTATACATTCTCTCCTACTCAAAGGATTTCGTCCTCGAAACTCTATGTTGGGAAGAATGCATATCCTACCATCCATCATCCATCTACTCATCCACCGATCACTGACATCCGTTGTCCTTAAAGATTTCTAATGATTATATGAATATATGCAAAGGTGTGTGTATATGTCCCAACACTAATGCGAAGATCAGGCAGTCTACTGATTAAGTTGACCTCCTTAATGCAATGTATGTTAGTGCCATGAATCCATTATGTATGCAAATTAACCTATTATAACATGTAAGCTCTATATGTGTGCACACTCATTTGTCCAAATGCAACATCCATAGGCTAATACATCCATTTCCATCCATAAAAGAAAAGAAAATGCACACACATCCATATGCACTATGAAAATGATTGAGCCGATCTTAATGCCTAATGTGTGTGTATATGCGTCCACAGGAAACCACTAGCAAACACTTGCATCCATCAAACATAACATATTTCAAACACAAGTTTACATCCATAGGATTCCTATCTAAAGGCCGAATAATACTATGGATAAGATATACTCAATTGACAGAAACATGTCCTGATAAAACCTTGAAAAAGGAGTTAAGAACATACCCTCGAAAAGAAAATGGTATGAAGAAAGAATCTTGTCTTCGGTCTCCCAAGTCGCATCCTCTGGGTTATCTCCCCATTGAACCTTTAGCAACTTGTTCTCCTTATTGCGTAGCTTTTTAACTTATGACCCAAGAATACGAGTAGGGACTCATCTGACTGTCGCCTCCCGTTCCACTTCTACTTCTTCCAACATACTCGATTCAACAACTTCTGCGGTGTCATGCAGGCACTTCCGTAGATGAGAGAAATGAACAACGTCATGAACACCGGATAGATTTTCTGGGAGTTCCACTCTATAGGCCGTTTGGCCAATTTTCTCGGTTATGGGAAATGGTCCCACAATCCTAGGTGCCAACTTCCCTACTGATCCAAAACGAACCACATTCCTACTTCGAATTCGATGTCAGTTCTTCTCTTGTCTACATGGGACTTCTGCCTATCTTGAGTTTTCTTCATCCGCCGTCGAATAAGGTCAATCTTTTCGGACGTTTCCCTAACCATATTTGGTCAAGTAATAATCTTTCTGTAGATTCCCACCAACAAATTGGTGATCTATAGGGTCGTCTGTACAATGCTTCGAAGGGTGCCATGCCGATGCTAGCTTGATAACTATTATTGTAGGCAAACTCTACTAAAGGAAGATGCTCTTCCCAAGTCCCTACGAAGTCTAGGATACGCAGTCTTAAAAGATATTCAAGAATTCTGTTTACCCTCTCTGTTTATCCATCGGTCTGAGGATGATAAGTGGTGTTCAAACACAACTATGTACCTAATGCTTCTTGCAAACTCCTCCAAAATTCGCTAGTAAAGACAGGGTCATGGTCGCTCACGATGCTAGAAGGTACTCCATGAAGATGAACTATCTCACGAACATAAATTGCTGCCAACCATGATGTCGTCCTCTTACTCTTAACTAGAATAAAGTGAGCGCTCTTAGTGAGTCTATCTACCACTACCCAAATACTGGTATTGTGTTTCTTTGACCTAGGCAAACCATCTATGAAATCCATAGAGACTCTGCCCCATTTCCACTACGGAACCTCCAATGGATGAAGTAATCCTCCGGGCTTCTTTTGCTCATCCTTGACTTGCTGGCAAACTAAACATTGAGAAACAAATTCGGCCACATTTTTCTTCATCCCAGCCTAAAAGAAAACCCTCTTCATGTCTTAATACATCTTGCCACCACTTGGATGAATAGTCATCTTAGAATGGTGGGCTTCTTCTAGGACTGCCTTTATCAAGCTTCCAGTTTGAGGGACACAAAGCCTACCATCTCATCGCAACCACCCCTTTTCATCTATGGGATATCTACTGAGGTGACTAAAAGTCTCCCCTCTTCTGAGCTTATCTATAATGTCTAGAATCTGTGGGTCACCTTGTTACGAAGCTCCTATCTGGTCCATAAGGGTCGGTCGTATCTCCAAGGATGCAAACAAGTCAGGAAAAACCTCGATGGAGGGTCTAAAATCAAAAGCAGATATGAACTCCAAGTTATTTCTTTCCACAAACAGAGGAATCAGGGCCATCCTATGCCTACTTAGTGCGTCTGCCACCACATTACCCTTCCCAGGGGTAGAAGCAATCTCAAAATCATATAAAGCTAAGAACTCCATCCACCGTTGTTGCCTTAAGTTGATATCCTTCTGTAAGAATAGATACTTGGTAGATTTTTGATTGGTGTATAACTCGAACTTCTCTCCAAGTAAATAATGATGCCACATCTTTAACATGAATACTATGGCAGCTAGCTCAAGATCATGGGTGGGGTTGTTCTTCTCATGAACTCTCAACTGTCTACCCCCATAACATATTACTTTCTCTTCTTGCATCAGAATAGCACCAAGCCCTGTACCGATCGCATCAGTCTAAACAGTAAACACTTTACTTCCATCAAGCAAGGTCAAGATTGGGGGTGTTGATAGAGCCCTCTTCAGTCGTTGGAAAGCAACGTCGGAGTCTATGTCCTATGAAAATGTGAAATTCTTCTTTGTCAGCCTGGTGAGAGGGGCTTATATCTTTGCGAAGTCCTTTATGAACTTCCTATAGTAACCTGCCAACCCAAGAAATCTTCTCACCTCGATTGCATTTTTAGGAATCTGCCAATCTTGCACTGCAACCACCTTGGTAGGATCTACAGCTATCCCTTATTTGGAGACCACATGCCCTAAGAATCTCACCTCTTTTCTCCAAAAATGGCATTTTGAGAACTTTGCCTTAAGATGATGGTCACTGAAAGTTTTCAAAACTTCTCCCAAATGTTGGGCACGCTCTTCCTCACTTTTGGAGAAGATCAAAATATCATCAACAAAGACTATGACAAATTTGTTTAGGAACTCTCGAAACACCCTACTCATCAGATCAGAAAAATAGGGGGTGCAATCGTCACCCCAAAAGGCATCACTAGCCATTCAAAGAAACCGTCCCGATAACTAAAAGCAGTCTTATGTATGCTGTCCTCAGCCACCCTCAACGGATGGAACCCCGTATCCAAGTCCAACTGAGAAAATACTGAGGAATCAACAAGCTGATAAAATAAATCATCAATCCTCGGAAGCATGTGCCTATTCTTCTTGGTGAGCTTATTCAACTCTCTATAGTCAACACACAAGCGAAGTGAACCATCCGACTTGCTTCCGAATACTACTAGAGAACCCCATTCAGACATGCTTCGTCTAATAAACCCTTTCTCAAGTAGCTCCCCTACTTGCTTACTTAGCTCCCTCCTTTTCCTTGGAGCCATGTGGCGCACTAGTAATGCAACTGGCTTTGCATTGTCTACCAAATATATGCGGAAGTCAATCTCGTGCCTTGGAGGTAAACACCGTACTTTTCAGAAACATCGGAATAACCTCGAACCACTGGAACAGACTGCAAATCATCTATGGATGCATCTAGAGACTCTAGAAAGCTAAGCATAACAGAATCTTGGGGGTCACAAGAAACTTTGAGGGTCTTCCCATGACAAGTCAGGAGTCTGACAACCCTCCTCTCACAATCCAGAATGGCCCCATATGTGTTAAGCCAATCCATTCCTAGAATCAACCCATATCCCATAAACCCGAGCACATATGCGTTGCATTCAAATTTGACGCCTAACACGGATATTTTCAAACACTGACAAATCATCGATAAATGAGTCAAACCACCATCAGGGTTTGAAACAACTACAGGATCTACTACCGTACTAGTAATTAAGTGCAGAGATTCAACCATAGAACTAGATATAAATGAGTGTGAAGCGCCAGAATCAAAAAGTGTTCTAACTGGATGGTTTAAAAGAGAAACTAAACTTTCTATGGAAAATTTTCTACCTCTTTCAGGAGCACCAATCGCTAGAGCATGCACCTACCCTCCAGAAGTTCCTGCTCTTTGACCGTGTCCCTAATATCCCTGTTTCCTTGGGCACTCATTGAAGAAGTGGCCGACCTCTCCGGAATTGAAGCAATTGCTCTTCCTTCTCTTACAGTCTTTGATCAAATGGCCACCTTTCCACAATTGTGACATTTTCTCTTATCCTTGTCTCTATCATCTTTCCCTCCATTCTTCTACTATTGTTACTGCTGTTGCTACCCCTTCTTGGGCCACACCTTCTTATTTTGTGATGTCCCCTCAGCTTTTGTTTCCTTCTTTTCTCCCTTGTACTCCTCATGCATTAGGTCCATATCAACAAGCTATTCATTGGAATATGGAACATGGATAAACCATGCAGAGGCTCATTTAGCCCTTTAGCAAACTACAAAGCCCTTTTGTGCTGTGTATCCACCAACTCTAACCCAAACCTTGCCAAGTAGTTGAACTTGTTCACATACTCCTTTACCGTTAAGTTTCCTTGTTTGAGTGATAAGAACCTCTCCATTTGTATGCTTCTCTCAACTTGGGAAAGAAATTTCATTTCGAATCTCTATATAAAATCTTCCTAAGTTTCCACCAAACGTCCAGCTTCGGTGATTTCCCACAAAAATGAGGGTTCGTCCTTCAGTAGTCAGGCGGCTAACTGAAACTTCCTTCTGTCCTCTACTTCAAAGATTACGAATAAGTCCTCGGTCTCCTTAAGCCAGTTCCTAGCTTTTACGAATGTCGCGTTCCCATGGAATGGCTTCCCTCCCATAGCACGGAATTCCTTGCAGATCTTGGCGAATTTATCTTCTCTCGGAGGTGGAGGAGGAGGAATAACTATTGCAACTGGAGGAGTAACGTCTCTTTGGCCTTCGGCAGGCGCCATGGCCTCCAAATACCAACGGAACCATCCGGGTATTGTGACGCTCTCTGGGATATTAGGGTTGTTTTGTTCCCCTGATATGCTGAAAAAAGGAAAAAGGAAGAGATTTAGAAAAAGGACCGAAGGATATTACATATGGCTTCTTGCGGAATATTTTCAAAACATACTTTTCTTATTGTAAATACTTCCTTTTCAATCCCATTTTGAAAATGTTTTTCAAAAACTTTTACCTAAGGGTCCGTTTGGCACAGGTCCCTGTAAAGTTTCAAAATTAGGCTCACATTCGGTCCAACTTTTCATGTAAATTAGGTCCCAATTTTTTGAAAATTCATTAAAAAAAAATATAAACAAAACAAGAAAATTCATTATTAAATAAAACATGAGCTCACCGAAAAATTCAGGCATTAAAACAATCAAAAACCACGTCAAAACCCAAAATAACACAAAATCAGCGAAACAACAAGTTTTTGCTTCAAAAGATGCACATATTCGTACATAGTTGCATACATTCATGCTTATATTTCAGTATTCCGCCAAACTGCAGTATAAATGCATACATGTATGTAGTGAAATGCCAATATATGCATCATTTTATGCATATATTCAAATTTGATCTGTTTTTTTCAAGCATTCGCCGTTTTCAGACATTGTTGCACACATTTATACTCTTGTACAGAATACATGCATACATTCATGTGCATATTCATAAGTCGTCAGCCCCTTTGAATTTGTTGCACACATGCATGCATATATACAGAATAGTTGCATACAAGTATGCAACTATTTGTAACACATGAATCTCAATTCAACTTTATATGCATACATGTATGCAGTTTATTGGTAATAGCTGCATACATGTATGCATATATTAGTCAGGATTTTCAACATAAATACACTATATGAATGTATGCATGTATGTATGCCACTAGTGGCAATAGTTGCACAGAAGTATGCAACTTTTTTTTGGCGAAGGCTTCTGGGAATATTTCCTATTTTTTGAATTGTTTTTTAAGTCACCAGCACATTTTTTTCTGGTCAAAAAGGGCGAAAGGCGGAAGTGGATGGACCAAAAGGCGGAAGGGAGCAAAAAAATAGGGCAGTAGCTGAAAATAGGGACCAGAAATGCAACCAAACCTTGGGGAGGATGTGCACTGTATTTTGAACTGTTTTAGGGATGTGAGCCTAATTTTCACTTTACCTAATCTGGTAACCTCCAGCTCTGATACCAAGTGTGATACCCCACGTCCGTTAATGTCACTCACTAGGGGAATGCATTAAGTTTCGTGAAGCGTTATAGGTAAACAGACACAGAATAATTACAAGACAAATATAAATAAGATAGCATTGGAAATTTTTAAATTTTTATTTCAAACATAAATCATAATGTCGTGGTCCATAATATCATAAGCCACAAAAACCATTACAATAAAACAACATTTGTCTTAAATCATTAGAGTACATAAAAATATGAAAAACATAATTCCCCAATTAAAAGAATTAAGCCATAGTAGAGACAAGAACTTGAGCCATACTTCAGAAGTAGCTCCTAGCAAGATGATATCTGAGTCCTGACTAAGTCTGAGTGTTTCCTTCCTGAGAACCTAGGGGGAGGGAACGGAAGAAAGACGGAGAAACAAAAAGGGTCGGACATAAAGTCTGGCGAGTCTAGTTACTTTTAGCCAGTAAATAAATAAAAGTAACATGATAGGCGTATAAAGTGGATAAGAGAGATCACTAGGTAAATGGCAGATGTGACAAGGTAGACAGGGTAAGGTGTATGTGCTTCACTAATGATTATTCTGCAATATTACTAGTATAACTAAAATGAGATGATCCCTTCCACTATAAGTTGGTAGACTTAGGGCATACGTCCAAGTGTACCCTAACCACTACCATAATCGATAGGCTCCCTACTCCGTAGATATCTTGTGCTGGCCCCACAGTAAGAGGTATCACTTCCTAAAGTGGCAAACCTTAAGGTGTGCACAATCATATCTACTGGTGTCACGGTCGTCTTATCCGCCTTTTCCCGGCCCATGCATGCACATAGCCCAATCTGTTTGCACCGCATACACCTTCTGTCTCGTTTGGATCTCTTATAATTAAAAAGTAAGCATGCCGCCCCTTCTCCGCCTAGTACGGAGTTCTTCATTTAATACCTACTCTGTGTTACTGACTGAAATGGGTCCCACACAATATGATACAAGCTCTCCCCTTTGTCTTGTATCCCCACTTGGTTTTTCACTGAATGTGTATACCCTTAGGTGTTTTAATTACATACCCCTATATCAGTTATGCTTACCATAAAGGGTGTCTTTAATTATATAACTTTATTATATTTTTCCATCGGTTATGTATACCACTAGGTGTCTTTAATTACATAACCTTATTGGGTTAAGTTAGTGGGCCTATATGTAAATATTGCCCACCCACTCTAATTTACTTAACCCACCCACTACTCATCCAATTTTACTTAACCCGAACTTAAGTTCATAATCATACAACCCTTATGGATTAAATTAGGTTAAGTAGTCCAATTCATTATCATGTCCAATTATGGTTATAATGGGCTAGACCTCCCACATTTGGCCTTAAACGTTGTGGATGCTGGATATGCCGGTCAGCTCTGGGCAGTCTTATTCCACATTTGGGTCTGACCTCGTGTCTTGGCCTGATTCTTATTTACGTACTTAGACCTCCCACATTAGGTTTAACATTAGTGGCTGTTGGATATGGTGGTCGGGTCCGGGCAGACTTCCACTACAAATGCAACGTAACCTCATGTCATAAGTACAATTACAATTCCTAATTGTAATTACTAAACATTCCATTTTATCCAAATCTACCTATGTCATTGTAGGTTATTATTTCTATGTTTCCCCATTTGAATTAAGAGTCCAATTAATTTAAAATATTACATAAATTATGCCAATTATAAATCCCTTTTCCCTGTTTGCTAACTAACGTATTCGCACGTATTTTGAGGAATCTAGGCTATAAAGTAGCCTAGCCATAACAATGAAAAATGGAATATGACAAAGGTGATAGTTTTGACATATCTTGGCATAAACTAGTATGATAACAAGGTGAAACGATATGTAATTAACATCATAACAGGGTGGACATAGAACTGATGAACATGTGGCAACTACGATGTCAAAGTAAGCATAATGAGATCTAAATTGACCATTTAGGTGTCCAACTATTTAGACCTAGCATAATTAGGGTGTCATGGTAAAATGTTTAGATCTAAGATGGCTTCACATGTTAAGTTTACAACATATCTAGATTGATCACAATATGACAAGTGAAAAGGGATCTACATAAAGAACTAGATCTAGCCAATGTTACAACTGTCCAATTTAATTGATGTACATTCACCACAATATTGTTACAAGTCAAGATCCACATAGACAACATAATTGAATAACCACAATTATTTTAGATCTTGGGCAATAGATCTATCATGACATAGTATAGGATTTAATACTAGCACAGAGTCAGGCTTTACAACATATCCAATTCACAGTCTTTCACAATTTACTTTTATCTATCTAAACCTAAAAGAAATCTAGATACTCATAGCGTTAGGTTTAGAGAATTGAGAAAGAATGGATCATGAATTTCTGAATTTGATTTACAAAGTATGTTTTTGTAGAAAAAGGTTATGTCTCAGTTTGTTTCCCAACAGCATATGGCTCCCATAATTTCCAATGAAGAAATAGGAGATTTGAGCACATATTTATAGCTACAAAACCCTCTGAAACTGACTGCCACCTCAGCCCTAGGGGTTTCGACACCTCTGTAGGTAGGTCGACCCATAGGTCGACACCCCTTAAGGTGGGTCGACCCCTAAGTCGACACGCCTCTAGAGGGTCGACCCCCTAGAGCAGGAACTTTGCTGCTATGACGAAATTTTCAAATTTGAACTATTCTGGATAAAATTCTAACTAATATGTGTATACATAATATTTCTGCATGTATACTTACTTAAAACCCTCATAACTTCATCATACGGTGTATGTTTTACGCAAACCAAATGTCTATCTTGACCAGAATCTCAAGACGGATGCAATGCTAAAGTCTGTTTCCTCTAATTCTATATATTAAATTAATTATTATCTAATTTATCCTCTTTAATGTTGTTAAAAATTCGGGGTATTACATTATTGACTAATACAGGTCTTACACGCCAGATGATAAAAGCTTCCCCCAGGCTTGCATGCCTACTACTAGAATTTCAACAGGTTATGACTACTAGTTTAACAAGATTATATAAACCCAATAGGTTAAGTTTGTAGGCCTACATATGTAATTATTTCCTACCGCCCCATGGCTTACTTAACCCTCCCACTGATTCAGGCAAGTTTACTTAACCCCTACACAAGTTAACTATTTCATGTCATCCTTACAGATTCAAATAGGTTAAGTATCACAAGTTTATCATCATTCATTCATTTACGGTAATTAATGCGCAAGACCTCTCACATTAAGCCTACAACTTGTGGATGCTGGATATGCCGGTTGGGTCAGGGCAGGCTTCTTCCACAAGACGGACATAACCTTGCGTCTTAGCATGTTACGTGTTTATGCACTTAGACCCCTCACATTAGATTTACCACTTGTAGAAGATGGATATGCCAGTGGGTCTGGGAAGGCTTCTACCAGAAGTTTAATCTAACCTCGTGTCTAAGCGCAATTACAGTTTCTAATTACTATAAATCTTGTCATTTTCATTATTAACCAATTATCATGTTTTATCATGCCCTCAAATCCCCGTCCAATCTACAACAAAAGTTATGCCTTTGATTAAGATTTAGATCAAGATGTAAATTATTCCCAAAATCCCAAGTTTTGTCTCAAGGTACAGATTATACCCAAAATTCCAAATCATGTTTTACAATAATAATTATGCCCCAAATTATCATTCCCAATCGTTCCTAATTTCGTGCGTTCGCATATTTCAGCGATATGCCTAGGCTCGAAGGTAGCCTGGCTATAAAAACAAAAAGGGAAGAAGGGGAAAAGAGAACAAGAGTAGGCATAGCAAATAAAAACAGGCATAAAATAATAGAATTGATCATACTAATAGAATTGGCATAGTGACATGATTAGGAAAACTAACATAATAGGGATATCATAAACAGGCAAGATGAGATCTAAACAATGGATTAGATATACAATAATGGCTGATCTGTTATGTTTTCAGATTACTAATAGGCATAGGCTTAGGTCCATACTTATAGGCATATCAAGATATATTTTAGGTGTTTACATCTAAAAATAACATAGACTCGCTGTGATTGGATCTAAAGAACAGGGAATTAACTGAAGCACAGATCTCTGAATATGAATTACTTGTTGTTGAAGAAGAATATGCTAGATCAAACTGAGTTGGGGCAGCACCTCGTTGTCTCCATTGATTTAGATGAATAAAAACAATGGGATTAAGGTCCTTTATATAGCCAAAGGTTCACGAATTCGGTCAGAAAACAAGTCCACATACATAGGAATGAATCTGGTTCGGATCTAAGGGTGTCGGCATGAGTGTATACTCCTCTGCGTGGGTGTCGACCCATGAGTCGACACCCCTTGCCCGGGTTCGACCCCCAATGGGTATGTTTCCCGTGTTGGTTCCCGCCTTGAATTTCGAACTGATTTGAATTCTAAATTTTATTTTATTTATAATTAAGTGGCTTATATTTTATTAACTTCAAACCTTAATATCTTCCTTATATGATGCCGTTTTACTTGAACTCGTGGACTATCTTAAGCAGAATTCCGAGACGAATGCAATGGCGCAATCCATTTTACTTAATTCCAAATTTTTAATTAATTATTCTTTAGTTTATCACTATAATGTGCTATAAAATTATGGGGCGTTACAATGGCGTAGTCCGTTTTACTCAAACTCGGAGTCTGTCTTAAGTAGAATTCTGAGACGAACATAATGGCGCAGTCCGCTTTACTTATTCCAAATAATTAATTAAGTGTTCATTAGTTTATAATTATAGTGTGTTATAAAATTATTTTGTGTTACAATTGCGCAGATTTTTATTATTATCAATATCCAAGTACAATCCCCTTGATTTCATGTCTACAAGATTAACACCGCCCAAACACCCTTGATTCTACGGCTACATGGTTAACGCTGCCCCCTTTCCTTTATATCAGGGTACAAGGAGCACACCCTTTCCCAAACACTTCCCAAATGATTACAACAACCCTATAACTCTTCAATAACACTTCACTTTAGAGAGTAATGGATAGAGAGTGAGAAAAGAAGAAGCTTTATGTAATTAGAATAGAAATCGGCAAAGTTGAAGTGTAGAAATTAATAAAATGATAAAGAATAATGGTGGGATGAAGAGGGAAGAAGATGGAGAGGAAGATATATCAAAAAAATTGAAATCAATCCCTATTTATAAGATTTAAAAGGTTGCAATTCTTCTAGAACATTGCAAATAGTGAAAAAACGCCTCCTTTGAAAATTGAATTTCAGAAGTTGTATGTCGACATAGGCTCATATGTATGTCTACATATGTATGTTGAAATTTTGAATTTCAAACTTTTCAAGTGTTTATATATATATATATTATTCTGGAAATTCTTGAATCAAAACTAAGTGATACAAATGAGTATTCTAAAGTTGAGTATCATATGAAATCATAATATAGTATATACACATATTTTTAAATTTATAAGATTAAAAACTTATAAAATCATAAAATCATATAACTATATATATTACTATAAACTTATATAAAATTATATATATATATATATTAAAATTTTGAAACTTATATGTTTGAAATCATAAGTAAGATAAAATATTATTGAAATTAGAATTTGAAATTTGAAAACTGAATTTGAAAAACAGAATTAGAATTTGAACCTGGAGTGCTATTAAGAGTCTTACATATAAACTAGACTCTATTACTATATTTTTCTTGAACTCTTGATATCTTGATAACTTGATTACTAATGAGTCTTAAATTTCCTCTAAAATCTGAATCTCTAAAACTGTACAGTCTTTAGTATTTAAGTCCTGCATACAAATCCTGCACATATTTGTGTGTATATATATTCTAGATATAAATGTTAGTATATATTTTATAATTAATTATAATTGAAATAAGGTTGTTTTCATCAAAACTCCATTCTCCAACAATATCCCACTTTTTGACGATGATAACCTTAGTTTATAAAATATTCATACTTGTTTATCCCTGTTGAATTTGATCTTTCTGATACTCCCCCTGTCATCATGTACTCCCCCTTAAACTAAGTCTAACTAGTCCTTGTTATATAATTTCTCCCCTTTGTCATTAACAAAAAGTAATTATAAATATACTCCCCCTAAATTCATTCCTATATTATATCCTTATAATTATACTAATAATTATTCTAAAATCTATAATACATAGATAAAAACAAACGTTGTATGAATTAAATGATTCAGACATTCTTTTACAATCCAAATAATTACAAACTATACAGATTACAACATTAAAATGAGAACATGCATTACAAAGTATATACGAATAGACTAGAAAATATAAACGTTTAATTCTTTGTAATTGGGGATTTATTAATTGGAAAATTGGGGTAATGGAGACAAAATTTCCCGTTTAGCTGAATTATATTCCCTTCTTTATCGAAATAAAATTCACCAACGCATACGACTTGATTGTCTTCCTCCATGTCTTTATGTTGTGCCTCTTCTGATTCCTCTTCTTCTATCATCTCTTCCTCTTCCTCTTCTTCCTCATCCATCATTGGATTGTCATCTTCGATGATAATCGGATTTACTTTATTATCCATAATAAACTTTTATAGATTTCTCACTACCTTTCCTATTTTTTTGTGCTCTTGATTCATTTGAATTTTAACACTTTAGTTTAACGAGAATTTGGAGTACGTTCTCCATTTTCTCTTCCAATTTTATCACGCGAGCGAGAGTAGAGTGTTTAGAAGGAGCTTCGGATGGTCCAGCGGACGGTTTAGGGTTAATTTGGTTATTTTAATTAGTTAAGGCTATTGTGAGAGAATGAAGAAGAAAATTTGAAGTAGAAAGTTTAAATGGTTATTATAACTAACTAATGGTGGGAATTAGTTTTTAAAATCTGGCAGTTATATGTCGACATATCCAAAAATGTGTGTCAACATACATGCATTTTTATTTTATATTTCTGATTTTTCTTGTTATTCTTATATACATTAATATATTTAATTACTCTAATTCACTTAACGAACAAATACCTAATTATCTTCTAAATTTAGTAAACGTTGCTTCGTTTAATGGTTTTGTTAATATATCTACTATTTGTTTTTCTATTTCTATAAATTCGAGTGAAATTTTCTCTTTACTTGTGTTATCTCTTCGAAAATGATGTCGTATATCAATATGTTTAGTTCTTGAATAATGAGTTGGATTTTTAGATATATTCATAGCACTTGTATTATCCCAGTATATTAGCGATTTATTTATATTTAATCCAAAACCATTTAGAGTTTGTTGCGTATATATTACTTGTGAACAAGCCAAAGCAG
>JASFAX010002359.1:0-46295 GCA_030737875.1 Allium sativum | reverse complement strand
TTATCGGTAAAATTTAATTACCGTTTCACGTTCAAATCTAATTAAAGATTTAACTATCGCTTAGAGAAAAACTGGTTATGCTCCATTCTCGATCATTTCCTGAATTTGACAATTTAAATTATCACATTCACATTTCAATCTAATTAAAGATTCATTAAAACTCCACTTAGTTTTAATCTTCCCAAAAATCAATATTAATGATTATTCAACTTTAAGAAAATAAATCCTATCTTTAACTGGGTTAAAAAACGAATGTTATTTAAAACACAGTTCACGATAAATACAAAATCACATTCCATTAATTATGGAATCTTCACGGAAAACAGAACAATATATGTAATCGATATAAACTTCCGTATCCAACCAATAATATAAATGGAATAACGGAAAAGCCTTTTAGATTGCATATATAGTAACGATCTTCCTCCACAGAAGCGCACTTCGATTATTACCAAATTATTCCATTTCATTCCAAATTATTTTATTAAATTGGAAAACTTTACTTTGAAAATTTTACAATAAATCTTAATAAAAAGATTTATATATTCCAAAACACATTCCACTGTTAATCAGGTTAAAGAACAAATGTTATTTAAAACACCGTTCACTAAACCCAAAAATTCAATTTCAATTCAATTCCAATTAAATATTAATTAATTGGTAAACTTCATTAAATATTAATAAAAAGATTTAATCTTTTCTCAACTGGGTTTAAGAACAGTGTTAATAAAGACATCATTCACGACAAACCCAAAATCCAATTTGATATTAAATACAAGGCTCTGAATAGAAAATAATATCGGCTTATATTCAATATCAAATTCTGAAATCAACAAATATCGTATTGGGAATAACGATATATATATCTTCCAAATTCCTCCACAATATCCGTATAATCACGGAATCCAATATCGAAATATTCCGAAGATTATTTCCATTCCAATTCATACATTGGAAAATTCTGGTTATATTAAAACCATTCAGTAATCCAATTTGTTTATTTAAAAACATTGGATAACCATTCTAGTTAATAACTAGTTCATTTCGATAAAAATATATTTTTATCTTTCCAAACGTGAAGTTTTTCATCCAAATTCTTTCCAAATCATTTATTATGATTTTACATTAATTATTAATATTTTTAATTATTTTATCAAGGCCCGTACAGTCGGTTTCCAATAACGGCTACCGAACTACATCCATAGCGACCTTTACAAATTTGATTTGGACATAATTCCAAATCCAACAGTTAGATTTCAATACTCTTATATTCATTGGAAAGCTCTTTCCGATATGAACCCAAAGGTTCTGGTTTTAGGAGAATCCGATGGTCGAATCTCTTGTAACGTCAATTCAAAGTCAATGGTCGAAATTCGCAAACAGTCGCGACGCGGCGGCTCGTTCTCTATTCAGGCCATTAAATATATATAATATATATTATACATATTTCGTAGATTCCAACTCCATGTTCAATTTTAAATCAAAATTGAATAATCCTTATCATTAATCTATAAATGATAATATTTTCAGAACATTAGATTTTGAAATCACTTTTTTTTCGATATTCATTTTAAAAATGAATAAAATGGATATAAATATCATTCACTTTAAAATGGCACATATCTAATCAACATGGTTTCACATATTGCAATATTTTCGTGTCTATCCAAAATCGGAAATCAAAATCATATTTTAATCTTTTAATGAATATTATTTTAAAATATTCGTTATTTTATTTTATTCAACACATGAATATTTTTAATGGTTTATACACTCAATAAAAATGGTATTTTTATTGTTTAAATATTTTATTCAACACATGAATATTTTTAATTCTTTTCTGAATATTATTTTAAAATATTCTTTATTTTCCAAATTGGAATGAGACCCAATCAATTACCATATAATGTTACTTATATGGATTCCATACAACACATGCATATAATAATAATGATAAACAATCATCCATCATCCAGAGTGCATTACACAACTGCATAAGCATTAAATATAAATAATTAACGCTTACAACAGTCTGTCAACCAATTGATCGACATACAACTAAACAATTGGGATTAGTGTACGTCAAATATCATCTCAATACGTATGTGGGGTTTCGATCAACAAACATAGATTTTATTTGTGTAGTTGGGCAATGTGTAAAATTTATCGTCCCAATCCATGTCAATTAAATGGGTGTACATAAACAAATCGTCCGATTTGTAAATGAATATTCATTTTAATTTCAGGAGAAGCTTATGCCGTTCATACATACGTTAAAAATTATATTTTTAACAATAAAATACTTTATTCAAAACATGAATATTTTATTCAATATATTTCATATAGTTTATTCATTCAATAAACACAATACAGTCAACTCACTCCAAACAAACAACCATGGTTTGTATAATAAATGATGTTGGGTGCTGCTAGGCACCATCTGCATCCTAGTATATATTTTACTAGTAAATAAATTGAGTGAGAAAGAGTTCTCACAGTGGGATCCACTCCGCTGTTGTTTTCTGTCGCTTTGATTTGCTGTTATAACTCCAGAATCTGCAAATGAGCTCCAATCTTCACATGGTTTTTTTTTCTTAGCTTAAACGCGCCATTACGGACAACTTTTGCCTAACGGGCTTTCTTCCGAAAATGCTCCAATTTGCCAAAATTCGTGAAATGACACAAATTGGACATCAGACTTTGGACACGTTTTCTAAACAACTCCGCAATCCAAAATCTGACTTCCGTATACTCTAATCGAAAATGAGAGCGTGCTCTTTGACTTTGGAAGTGTGGAGTTTTGGCTAGAAGTTCACAGTTTGGGAGATACGGGCTAAAACAGGTCAGGGGTGTTTTTGCAAAACTAGAATTATTAAAAATTGGATTTTTATAGGAGACGGGGCCCAAGGTCGGAGGTGGAGGTCTGAGGGGCGGCGCAACCACAGTGGGGTGCGGCGGGTGGTGGCTGTGGGGTTGCGGTTTGGGGTTATTGGAGATGGGGGAGGCAGTCTTGGAGGTGGTTGAACGGAGATGGGGGTCTGGCGATGCGATGAGAGGCTGGAGGGCGGCGGCGGCCGCTGGCCAAGGGGGGTGCAGGCTAGGGTTCCGTGCTTTTCCCCTTTTTTTAGTTTAGTTTGAACGGGGAGAGAGAAAGGTGAGTGAGGGGATTATATAATTAATTATTTAATTCTATAAAAAAGTAACTTTTCATTCGAACTTCGAATCGAACCCAATGACTATCGCCTCCAACTAAATACCCCCATTCCAGACACAATGGGATATGTCCCGTGAGCTAATTCTATTGTTTAAATCATTTTTTCTCAAAATTAAAATATAAATCAATATATATTGAATTTGAACATACTTTTTAATTTACCAGGGTCGCATATTGACTGCAAAAATTCCAGAAAAATAAATCTAACTATTTTTTGACGATACGGTCCTAATAAAAATAATTCCATCAAATTTGGAGACCATTTGAAAACGGTTATTTTCCAGTCGATTAAATTCAAACTGAAAGTACCAAACGCGTTTTCTTTTGCCACGCTCACATAACAATTCCAAAAATTATGAAAATTTGAATTTAGCAATAATTTAACACTTCAGATCCCATAAAAGTGGTTTCATCAAAAATGGAGGTCTTTTGCAAAATAGCTAATTTTTTAAGGGCTATATATTATATTATATATATAAATTCCATAGCGACTATTTTAAATTTTAAACTGGACATAACTTTTAATTTATAAAGTGAAATCTTAATTACTTACATTCGTTAGAAAGAAATAGTTCAAAATATTCCAATGTTTCTTGTTTTACAGAAATCTAATTTGTTTTGAATTCTGTACGTTCAATTGAAATTTAAAATTGAATTTTCAAGCTGCTGTGCCATTTCAAGTTCGTTTTACAATTAAAATAAAATTATACGTTCTAACTTCGTTAAAAATAAATTTTAAATCGTTATTATTTAAAATAAATCATTTTTAAATATTCCAAATCCATTCAAATGGATAAAATAAGAAAATTTAAATTGGTTCTGAAAATCCGAATTGTTACAATTCATTATTATTATAAATTTTATTTTAAAACCATTTTAAATTCAATAATTAAATTAATTCAAAAACTTAAATGGTTTCGATACAAGGGATGTTACAGTCGGAAACCGTTACATAGACTTGCCTGTAATCCATTATAAGCCATCGGAAACCGTTACAGTTTCGTGTAATCTGTCGGTAGCCTCGGATAATCTGTACTTTTTTTATATTACAACAGCTATTTAGCCTTCCAAGTACGTCTATCACTCAAACCATCATCTCATCAACAATTTATATTTCCAGCACATCACCAAGCAAATATCAAAATAAAACCATTTTTAAGTCAAAAAATCATCAGAACCACAAGAACAACATAAATACATACCGAATTCATCAAGTCTACCATCATAATAACATAAATACATCAAGTCTACGAAATCAACACACCCACAACAAGCCTACCGTCATAATACGTACAAAATATCAAACCATAATCATATCACCCTATAGTCATATCAACTCACAGTCATATGTAAAATGCCCAACAAAAAACATACTTTACAATCCATCACTGATCATCATCTACGGAACCAATGGCAGGCGGAAGGTGGATGTACTGCTGTGCGAACACTGCCAAATGCCAATCCAGAAGCTGAGTCATCTCAATGGCTTGGCGGCGGCCTTGGTCCTCAAGCTGCGCCACCCTAGCCCTCAACCGCTCAATCTCTGCAACGTCTATGTCAGCTCTAGCCTGTCGGCCCTATCTTTGCTGACTGCTAGCCTGTAACAATTATTTAAAATTCTTTAATTATGTGTGATTATATTAATTACCTATAACTTTTAAAGTTATTTTATTTCTAAACTAAAAATTAAATTAAGAGAAAAATCGTTTACCACTTGATTTTCGAAACCATAATGCCTGTTCAGCGTCACTGAATCCATCACTGACAGGAATATAATGTCCTCCTCGCCAGTCATGAGTTGCTCTTGTCTAGTCGTAGCTAGACGCTTCTGGCGCTGGTCCACAATATTCTCCTGCAAGACTAAATAAGAATGTAGATAAAATTAATATCATGATATCTTATTTTTTTTATAATGTAACAATTACTACAAAAACTTCTACATAAAATGAATTCTTACATGGCTCTTCCTAGATTTGTCATCATGTCAAGTATATGAGACGGTGCCATCGGGATCAACATGCTCAATGGCATGCGTACGAGTGAACACATCCATATATGAGACTGGACCATGCCCCTCAGCCTCCTAAAATTGATTATTACATACAATTAATTATAACACATTCAAAATTATGTAGTATATTAATTTTTTATAAGTCTTATTTATAAAATTTACTAGCTCCTGTCGATACCGCTGAAATGACTTAGAACCTCCTCGGTGAGTGACTGGATTTGCATTCCTATTTGCAGTGTTTCTTTCTGACTTTGTCTGTACATTCAAAATTTGATACATTACTTATCAAGCAAATATTTTTGATATTTTATAAAAATTAGTATACTTACCTTTGCCTCATCACTCTCCCAATACCTAAGAAATCCATCCCATACGGTTGCTTCCATCCAGTTAGTTTTTTTTCATGGTTTTCTTCATTATTGATGTGTAATCCTTATAGTTCTTTCTCATTTTCTTCATCTAAAAGTCCGAGCTAGCTGTAAGTCATGTGCCTATATATCTACCTTGGCTTGTATTTCACGTTAAACAAATAGTAACAGTAAAATATGTACAGTACATCAGCGAGTAAAAAAGTTAAAATGAAAAAATATAAATAAGAAAATACTTACTAGGACATCCTGCCAAATGACCTCCTGTGTGTGAGGTGGGATTAGATCCTACTTCGTCCAACAAGCCGACATCCGAGCCCTATATGCTGCTCTCATGCATCTAAAATAACCTTCGAAGGTTGAAGATTGAAAACCCGATGTTAAATATGATATACATAAGTGTATTATTGGTAAAAAAAAGTTTTGCAATTATTGTGGAAATTCCATTTTCCTTGCGATTAGTATCTTATTTAGAAAAAAAAGAAATACCAAAATATCATAAATAACATGTTAAATAAAGTTTATTTTTTACCCTATACACGTTGGCACCAGGGTGACGACTGGACGTTGTGAGCATTGCGATGGACCAGAACCATCGCATAAGGAATTCCCTCTTGATGACATACCTATCACATACAAATCATTTTAAAATATGACAATAACATCGTATTAAAAATTATTTTATAGTTAACTTACACAAACAATATAAGTCGCTAAATAAATGACATAAAACAAAATGAAATTGTTTATACCTATATTAGATTGGATCTCATATTCCAAGAAGTAACATATTACATTGCAGTTTTAAGATAAATAAATAGCAAAAACTACATATGTAATAACCCGGAAATCCAAGCCAATTTAAAAATTTTATTTTGGCAATTTTGATGAATTTTGAATATTTAAAATCAATTATTTAAAATAATATCGATGAGAAATTTAATTTGAATAGAATTCGAACGTATATATTTATATACGTTGTCGTTAGAATATAAATATTTTATTTTAATTATAAAAGGAATTGAAAATGGCGCGGTAGTTTGAAAATTCGATTTCGAAATTCAAATGAATGTACATGATTCAAATTAAATAGGATTTTAGTGAAACCAAAAATATTGGAATCTAATTGAGAATATCCTTCCAATGAATCTGAAAAATCAAAATTTAATAGCGGGAATCAAAGGATACGTCTAGTTGAAAATTCAGAATAGTCGCTATGGAATCTGGCCCTTAAAAATGGAAATTTTGCAAACGACCTCAGTTTTCGAGGAAACCACTTTTGTTGGATCCATGATATCAAAGTATTGCTAGGTTTCAAAATTCATAATTTTCTGAATTATTATGTGAGCGTGGCAAAGGAAAACGTGTTTGACCAGTTTCTGTTGATTTTAATCGACTGGAAAATTGGCCATTTTTCAAACGGTCTCAGAATTCGATGAAATTAGTTTTGTTAGGACCGTATCGTCAATACGAAGTTAAAAAATATTTTTCGGGAATTTATAGAGTTAGTATGTGGCCCCGGTAAATTGAAATGTGCGTTCAAATTCAATATATAGAGTTATATTTTGATTTTGACAAAAACTGATCGAAACGATCGAATCAGCCAACGATACATATCCCATTGTGCTTAGAATGGGGGTAATTAGCTAGAAGCGACAGTCAGTGAGTTCGATTCAGATTTTGAATAGAACACTAACTAAAAGGATAATAAAATAATAAAATAATTAATATATAAACTTTGCCCCCCTTTTATCTTCAGACCGGTCAAACAAAGGAAAAAAACTTAAAATCGATCGAGCCCTCTAGCCGATGCCATCGCCGTTGCCCCCCCCTCACCGTCGATCGCCACCCCCAGACCGCCCTGTCGCCGTCCACCCACGCCACCGCCTCCCTCTCCACTCGCTCCCCTTCCTCCATTCAGGAAACCAGAACCCTCCCCAAGCCCTAAGACCGAGTCGAGCCCCCAGACCCTCCAGATGCCACCTCCGCCTGAATCCGACGTCGTGGGTCCACCTCAAGGGAACCGCACCCCTCCCGACCACTGACTCCGGTGCGACACTCCCCCCGATGAAAGCTGTAAGTTTTGTTTATTTTCCTTTTCATTTTGTTTTTTTATTTATTGAATGTAATTAGAGTTAGGATCTTGAAAAAGGAAATAACCTTGAATAGAAAAAAATACGTTTTTTTTTATTTAGATTACATGAACTAAAAATTTGATTTTTAGAGTGATAAAGATTCTATTTTTAACATCATAAAGATTTG
The DNA here is from genome assembly GCA_030737875.1 of Allium sativum. Classification (NCBI taxonomy): domain Eukaryota; kingdom Viridiplantae; phylum Streptophyta; class Magnoliopsida; order Asparagales; family Amaryllidaceae; genus Allium; species Allium sativum. Next base: position 38,440 of record JASFAX010002359.1, on the reverse strand, counting down.
ATTTTTAGAGTGATAAAGATTCGATTTTTAACATCGTAAAGATTTGATTTTTAAAGCGATAAAGATTCGATTTTTTTTTACATCGTAAAGATTAGATTTTTTTAAAGTGATAAAGATTATATTTATAATAATGGAAAGAGTAAATTTTTATCATATGAAAGCGAAGAAAAAAAAATAGATCTTTATATATGAAGTAGAAGAATAAAAATATGATTTTTATTTATGTAGAGTAATAAAAATATAATTTTTATTATATTACTAGCAAGATAAAAATATATTACTTGCAAGATAAAAATATAATTTTTATCATGGAAGTAGCTGTGTAAAGGAGTGATTTTTACATATGTAGCAGGGATATAAAAATACGATCTTTATATATCAAAATGCGATTTTTATATATGTAGTGGCTACGGACAATGAAATTGACAAAAGGCGAGCACAACGAAGATTTCTACATATGAAGAGCCATGGCATTTGGTTTAGCTTGGGTGAGAACTTCTCACTTTAAATCTTGTTTTCTAGTTAAAATTATATACTAGGATGCAGGAGGTGCTTAGCAGCACCCGACACCCGTCGTCCACAGACCATGGATGACTTGTTTGTTTGATTGCAGTGTTGTGAAATTTGATTGTGCGATGTGAAATGAAATAAAATATTTTATAGTGGAAAATATTTTATAGTTAAAAATATAATTTTTAATGTGTATATAAAATAAATAGTAATAAACAAATCGGAGATTTGTTTATATACACTGATTTGACTGATATTGATTGGGACGATAAATTTTACACACCGCCCAACTGCACAAATAAAATCTGTGTTTGTTGATTTGAAACCCCACACGGGTAATGGGATGAGATTTGACGTACACTAATCCCGATTGTTTAGTTGTATGTCAATCGATATTTGATAGACTGTGTAAGCATTAATTATTTATATTTAATGCTTATGCAGTTGTGTGGTGCACTCTGGATGATGGTTGATTATTTATCGTTGCAATTACATACATGTGTTGTAGAAAATCCATATAATTAACATTATATGGTAATTGATTGGGCCTCATTCCAATTTAGAAAATAAATTCATGTGTTGAATTGAAAATATATATTCAAGTGTTGAATAGAAAATAAATTCATGTGTTGAATAGAATAAATATTCATGTGTTGAATAAAAGCCATGTTGATTAGATTGACGCCATTTTGACGTGAACGATATTTATATCGATTTTATTCATTTTACAATGAATATTGAAAGTGATTTCAAAATTTGTATTAAATTGAAATGAATTGAAATTCGAATTTAATTGAAATGAATTGAAATTTGAATTAAATTGAAATGAATTGAAATTTGAATTAAACTGAAATGAATTGAAATTCGAATTAAATTGAAATGAATTGAAATTCGAATTAAATTGAAATGAATTGAAATTCGAATTAAATTGAAATTAATTGAAATTCGAATCAAATTGAATTGAATTGAAATTCGAATTAAATTGAAATGAATTGAAATTCGAATTAAATTGAATTGAATTTAAAACTGTTGAAATTGAACTGAAATTGATTTGAATTGAAACTGATTTGGATTGAAATTGATTTGAATTGAAACCGATTTGAATTGAAATCAAGTTGAAATGAATTTAAAACGAATTTATATTGGAAAAATTCAATTTTGTTTTGAATTTGAGATGGAAGTTGAAATCGTTTTGAAAACGAATTTAAAACAATTTATAAAATACGTTTTAATAGGAAATCGACGAAATATATATAATATATATTATATATATAATGGCCTGAATAGAATGCGCCGCACTGCGGCAGTTCGCAAATTTCGACCATTGATTTCGAATGGATATTGCGGGAGATCCGACCGTCGGATTCTCCTAAAATCGGACCCATTGGGTTCGTATCGAAAAGAGCTTTTTAACAATAGTAGAAATTAGAAATCTAACGGTTGGATTTGGAATTATGTCCAAATCAAATTTGGAAAAGGTCGCTGTAAGTGCAGTTCGATGGCCGTTGATGGAAATCGACTGTACGGGCATTGATAAAATTATTAAAAATAGTAATAACTTATGTAAAATTATAAGAAATGATTTGTGAAGAATTGAGATGAAAATTTCCATATTTGAAAAGATAAAAGTAGATTTTTATCGAAATGAACTAGTTTTGAACAAGAATTATAATTCTATTTATTTCTAAAATAAATAAAGTGGATTTGAAATGGTTTTAAAAGTAACCAGAATTTCCCATAATTGAATTGGAATGGATTTGAATCGAAATTGTCTTTGGAATATTTCGATGTTGGATTTCGCGATGATACAAATATTTTTATGGGAATTTGAAAGATATATTTATATCGTTATTTCCAATACGATATTTGTTGGTCGTAGAATTTGATATTGAATATAAGCCGATATATTTTCTATTCAGAGCCTTGTATTTAATATCAAATGTGATTTTGGGTTGTCGTGAACGGTATCTTCAATAATTCTGTTCTTAGACCCAACTGAGTTAAGAAAATCAGAAACTAACTGGAGATTTGTTAAGTTGAATGGTTTCTTGGGTATTGATCTAATGTTGGTTTCGGCCTTTGGGGTTAATACTTAGGGAATTGCTCACTTGCTATTTTACGGTTAAAGGCTGATAGAATGGAATGTGATTTTGGGTTTATAGTGAACCGTATTTTAAATGACATTGATTCTTTAACCCAGTTAAAGATTAAAACTAAGTGGAGTTTTAATGAATCTTTGATTAGATTGAAATGATCGAGAATGGAGTATCACCAGTTTTGCTCCAGTCTATAGTTAAATCTTTAATTAGATTTGAACGTGAAATGGTAATTAATTTTACCGATAACACCATGGTGTTAGATATGAAGTATGACCAGTTTTACTTCATGGGATGAATAGGTTGGGATTGGAAAATAAAATAAATGATTACTTCGGTGTGGTTCGCTAATCCCGACTAGTTGAATTGATATTCAAAAGAAGATTAAAGAATAAAATTAAGGAATTTATCTTTGATAAAATTAATCGGAACCTATCCCTAAGAATGTGAAATTTAGCAACTAACTGAAGGTCAGTTAAAATGAATGGTTTCCTGGGTATTGATCTGATGTTGGTTTCGGCCTTCGGGGTTAATGTTTGGGGAATTATTCTCTTGCTAATTTGCGGTTAGTGACTGATGAATTGGAATGAGGCGTATGTTGTATTTGTGTAACACTTGTTTATTATATACGCGAGTTATTTGGAAAGACCGGGTTTATCCCATTCTGAATAACTAATACGACGATAAGTCGAAGATGAAGACGGTGGTTGAAGACCGGAGGTCTTCACGTCGTTTGGGTGATTACTGATGATCTTGATTGGGCCGTACACCCAAGAGGAGGGAATCAGTTAGTGGTCGTCCAGGCGTACTTGGAGATCGATGGATATGTGGGGTACTAGGTGCCTCCGGTTTCGTTCAGACCCAGAACGAACTTGTAAATGGACTGTGTGTCTGACATTGGATATCATTCTGTGTGATTGATGGATATCGGTTGCATGGAGTGGTTTGCCTGTTTGGCATGCTAAGATGCAAATGATCAAGGCTTCTATTGAAAAGCAGAGTCTTGCGGTTGATGATCAAAGCACGGCCTGTGTGGCATAGCTTTGTGTAACGTTGATTCGCGAGCCTCACACCCCGGTTGTGAACCAGAAACGGGAGTGGACATTAGGGAGGGCATGCGTTTCTTTCTAGTTAAAAGTGGCGTCAGTGGTTTAACACGCCCTGACGAGTTTGACTTATATGGTTGTTGGTTTGCGAGGCGCCTCGGATATATCGGTGACTATGTGAAGCAGATGGAGTCATTCGTTGGCTCATTTACGCCCCAAAGGGAGGGGAAACACAGTGTTCAGGCATAATAATCCACAGCGGTGGACCGGCCCTGACGATCCAAGGCTTGTCTGCGCGCTTGCCTGAGGGGCGGACTAGAGGCTCTCGAACTCGGTGAGGACTATCTTTTGCCTCGGTTCACAGATGGAAATCGAATTTCCAAATACGTGACTTTGCGGTTTTGATTGTAGAGCCTAGTATGGCGACATAGTGGGATGGGGCGCTTATGCCGTCTATGATTGATACTTATGATTTGAAATTGTTTTATACACTATACACTTATAATAGTATCAAATGAATTGTTTTTAGCGTATCAGGCATTCTTTGGCTATAATAAGGTAAAAACCCTATCCTCCGGCTTGCGTTGCATTATGTGATGGGACCTGGGTCTTATAATAGCTTCATTATTCTTTATTTAGCATTGCGCTGTTGTTTTATGCACTGGTATTCTAGGGAGGAAACCCGTTCCATGTTATACGGCGTGGTCCCTTGATTTACCTAACTTTAAAATAAAGATTGATAACTGTTTTAGTTCTCACACCAGTCACATGACTGACTTGTAGTTTATTGTTTTAACCTAAACTCTGGGTGCCCTTATTTTGACATGGGCAGCTAGTAGTTTTGGTTTTGCAGATTTATATTCACAGGATCCTGGTTTATAGCTAGAACGACACTCGGAAAGCTCTATATCCGTGTATTACTTTCAGTTGTGTATTGTATTATTTTTCCACTGTAGTAATGTATTGTTATCTCTGATATTTTCTGTGTAATATTTATTCATACTCTGTATATTCTTGTATTATGATGGAATTGATGTAACAAACAATGAAATATTCTTCTGTCTGCGTTCTGATTTGCCTTGTCCTCAAAGTAATTCGTTTTTTCTCTTCTCTTCGGAGACCAGGGAAGTTCGGGTCGCTTCAACATAACACATAAAAGATGCAAAAAATGATCATAATATTCAAAAATTTAACAGAGTTACCTGAAGTGCAAAATATACGTTGTATACTCCATAATTACATTACAACTAGAAAGATAATACTCATCATCTGCATCAGTCATAATCATCTTCTGATTCGGAATTGGTCTCAGATTCTACGATATCATCCTCCGCAGTTTCAAATGCTTCTACCAAAACATTTGATTCATCGATCAAAGGTCCAAAATCTGTATGATCATATTCAATTATTATTTCATTATTCTGATCGAGATCTACTTGGTTGGCTTCCTTGTTTGGAATATTCTGCCGGTCGAACGTAAATTTGACCTTTGTTTTAAAAACTGCCGACTAATCCGCTTTATCTCTTTTTAGAGACGGATAAGGAGAATAATAAACTTGAAATGCTTGCTTGTCTAGCACAAAAGATTCATACTTGTAACAGTGCGATGTATGCTTTATTTCAATCAGATTATAATCCTTATGCACATCAATTCTAGAACTTGGAACACTGCTAAACCAATTGCATTTAAATAGAAACACTCCTTCGCAGATCATGAGAAATATGTCAGTTGCAAATTTTGTGTTAAAAAGCCATAAAAATCATTCATGTGATTTTCTGGATCATCACTGCCTTTAACGAATACACCTGTATTGCTCGTTAATTTCTCAGTATCGTATTCTATTGTGTTAAATTTATATCCATTAACAAAGTATATTATATAAGTCTTGACTAATATTTTTGGTCCCATTGCAAGATGTTTCAACCCTACATCAACAACATAATTTCTGGGTTCGTAAACTTAATTTGTAAACCAAGCAGAAAATTCTTTACTGAGATCTCCATTTGGAAGTTCATATTCATAAACACTGTATATATAAATAAAATATCGCATTAGATTATACACATGCAAGCACTATATAAATGAATAAAGCACTAATTGATATTTCAGATTACCTAACAAATTGTGCAAGTTCAGCACAATTTAGAAGAATATAAGTGTGTGCTACATGAAGATCTTTATTGTCTAGCCATATGTCTACACATTTCCCAGAAGGTCGATCATGTTGTCTAAAAATAGATAACACTATTTCAGATGATTCTTGCTTATCTACTTCGTCATTATGAGGAATACTACCAAATAATAATTCACATGATCACTAAAATAATGAGAGAAAAAGAACGAAGCTTCTTCTTCGATGTAAAATTTACATATCGAACCTTCAACTCGTGATTTTTGTCTCACTTTTTTCTTCAGATGATTCTGATATCTATGCGAAAGTAATTTACATTATTTCATATTTTAAGTGCAAATAAATTAATAGGTAACATGTTTATGTATACCTCTCAAATAGATACATCCATCCATATTGGACAGGACCTTGAAGTCGTGCCTCGGTTGGGAGGTGAACAGGTAAATACTCCATTACGTTAAAAAATCTAGCGGAAATATTTTCTCTAATTTGCACAGCAATATAGGAATATCTACTTCAAGGTTACGTAAATGTTGTACTTTTAAAGTAGTCGAACAAAGCTCTCTGTAAAACATACTAAGCACTGTTACTACCTTCCAAATTTTTAACGGTAGTAGTTCTTTGAACATAACAGGAAATAAATGCTTCATCATAATATATCAGTCGTGAATTTTCATTCCGCTCAATTTACCATTTTTATAGTCAACACATCTACGAAGGTTTGATGAAATCTCATCATGAAATCTTAACCCTTCAACCCATTTTAACACGACTTTAACTTGATTATTTCCTAATTCATAACATGCTTTGGGTTTTTTATTATCATTTGATTTCATATGAAGCTCGCGACGTTTGCATAATTCTTCTATATCGCGTTTAGATTTCAAATCGTTTTTAGTCTTCCCTTTGACATTCAAAATTGTGTTAAAGTCATTAGTAAATACATTTTTCTCATTGTGCATCAAATCAATATTATGACCAAGAAGAAGATGTTTCCAATACGGCAACCCCCAAAAAATAGACCGTTTGCACCAATTGTGAACAGTCGATTCGCCTTCAATTTCTGTTTGAACTTCAGTTTCATATAACTTTGGATAATCTTTAACCAGTTCATATATCTCTTCGCTAGACCATATAGTTTGTGGTTGTCTGGTTTCTACTCTATTAGCTTAAAAGTTTTTCTTGTCTACTCTAAAAGGATGATTTACATGGAGAAAACATCAATGACAGTAAAAACATGATATTTTCTTACCAAACGGTAAGGAATATGCTTATGTTTCTTCCATGTAATATGGACGTGCCAGACGATGAGCAATACTCCATCCAAAAATCATTGCATATGCAGGAAAATCACTTATAATCCACAACAAAGAAGCAAACATACGAAAATTTTCTTCTTTGAAATATCATATGTTTCTACTCCATCGTTCCATAATGATTTTAATTTTTCAATCAACAGTTGTAATAAACATCAATTCCTTGTGTCGGATCGTCGGGGCCAGGAACAACAACAGTAAGAAACATATATTGTGTTTCCATACACATCTAAGGAGGTTAATTATAAGGTGTGATGATAATGGGCCATGATGATTATTTAGCACCAAATTGAGAAAATGGTGAAAACCCATCAGTACATAATCCTAGTCTGACATTGCGACTCTCTGCTGCAGAATTAGGATAATTTTTATCAAAATGCTTCCATTGTAACATCCGAGATTTTTGACAGTTTGAATCGACAATGATCCTCAATTTTCAGCTTAAATAAATCAAAAATACGGATAGTTGGATTAAAACAAGAAAAAGAAGAAAGAAGAAAAGAAAACACAGAATCTCACAGCGGAAGGACAAATTATTATAAACAAATAACAGTTCATGAAGCTGTTAAAACATATATTTGATTATATTTTACAACAATTACCAGAGTTAACTATAATAAACATACCAATATTTGCAACGGAATAAATAGTAATAAATACATATATTGAGCTCCATCTTCATCTCCATCATGGTATCTTCAATAACTGAAAAACTCAGGCTGACCCGAACAATAATGAAAAAGCAAAACAACTCGGATCAGAACTAAAATATTCTCATATTAGTTAAATCAAATTCAGTTGATAATATAAGTCCAATAACTTAAGAGATGTTACGGGAAATTCCGTCTCTTAAGGATCTGTTAAACTAGATACTATATAATATAATACGTTATTATAATAGAGTCTATGGTTAAATATAAAATATTAAAATAGCGTAAGCGAGATTACATTTTTACCCATACACCTTTTATATGTTGTCGTAAACATTGCATATAAAACACCAGTAACGATCGGTGGATAGGGATGCGCCGCTATACGACAACGTTAAATCAAAATCGTAGGGGGCTCGATTAGGATAAATATGACAAGGCATCGAGGCAATATCCGTCAGTAGTGATTCTATCGGATTGCGGACCCAGGCCGGTGGTAACGCATAGCCGCGACTACCGTCCACCCCAGACAATACTCCCAAAATCCAAGGCGCCAATCAATCACAAAGTAATATATAGGGTATCGAAGAAGCATGTCTGCTAAAAGGAGCTAGCTCACAATAACCTGGGTTTGGCTCCGGTTTTAGTCATTTTAATTATGACCCAAAGGTCCAGGCTACCCATCATCGTTCTCTTTCTTCAAATCCAGTAATCATCTCCAAATCCATCCTACTTCATTCTGGAATTCCGCCGCGTACACATTTGTTAAAGTGGTTTTCGGTATTGGCAGAGTGTATGACAATATCCGACCCCGATCTCACCAGTCGTTTACATTTTTCACACTGGTCAGTTCTTTTACATTTCAAAGGGGTTCGTACTTCATATTAAAATATTAACTTTTTAAAAATCATTTCAATATTCAAGAGAGAATATTATTCATCATAAAATCTACATTTTAACTAATTTAAAACCTTGAGACAATTCCAACTTTAAAATAATTTGAATATTAAAATAGTTAAAAATATTTTTGAAATAGTTTAGATATATAATTTAAACAGTTTAAAAAATAAATAGTTTGTAATTAAAATAGGAAAATCAAATTTAGTAAAAACTATAGTCAAAATAATAAAGTAGTTTATAAAATAAATAGCTAAATATTAAAATAGTCAATTTAAAATAAATCAACGATTGATAAACAATTCTATTTCGATAAATTTATATTTTATATTTTATATTCAATTCAATTTAAATTCAGTTATCCACATTTACGAATTCTATAAAAATTGAAAATTTTAATTTCAAAGCACAAAGTCCGAATTTAAAGAAAAATCGACTAATATTGTCACTTATTTTTCCTTCAAAATAATATTCAAAAATTCAAGATAAAAAAGCATTTTTTTTCTTTAAAATAATATTCAAAAATTCAAGATTAAAAAAACATTTTTTTTAATTTACCAACCAAGGTCCGTATATAATTTCCTATATTATGGCAAAGTAATACTTAAAATTTAATTTTAGAATTTTGGGAAAGATATATATCATTTCAATCCATATTAGGGTCATAAGTATTTATCATTTCAACCTACGTTCTTAATTCATTTTAAAGATTAATCCCGGGTTTATTTGATGCATATAACATCTAGGGTAATAGTTGGGATTAATCAATAGAAATCAATAACATATATAAACAACATCAATAACAAGATGAATTTCATATTAGTACATTAAATAAATAATTTCAAGGCATACATCAAAATCAACACATCTAAGCAGTTCAATAATATCAGTTACTAGTCATCGGGTATGAAGTTCTTTTTTTATCTTCTTTTTTTAAAACAAGAAATTAATCTGTAACAGTACAATTTATATAACAGTCAAATTAAATTATACAGTTTATGCAGATTTAACATAAATACACAAATTTAATAATCAAACAGCAAACAATACAATAATATCATGACTTGAATTTAATTTCACTAACAATCAAATATTTTAGTTAGATGTGAGTGGATTTAATCACTCACCTTTGTTTCAAACGAGATTGAAAAAATTAATTTTTAGCCCAAAAATTTTCAGTCTCAGAATAAGTCCAACCCTGCGGCATCGCGAAGAGCTTGTCGATACGATTCCAACGCATCCAACCGTGCGTCATTCTGAATCCGTATGAAGAAGTTATACGTGTTTAAATATATGAAATAGAAATTAAAAAACAATATTGCCTCATCAAACAAAATTGAACACGTCATCCCTCTCTCTCCCCGTTATCTTCTTCCTCACGCTTCTCTCCTGGAAAACATGGTGTCATCTCAACCCGTACGCACTTCGCCTCTATTCACCAATCACCGCCCTATAAGCCACCGCCTTCAGATCTGAAACCACCATTCGAACCGCCCTTCGAGGCTCCACCTTCGACCACGACCGTCCCCATTTCGATGATCACTATAGCCCCCAATTGACCAAAACCCGCATGCCCTTTATCGTCAAATTATGGCCTCCCCGATTCGCGAAAATCAACAATCACTGTATGGATTTGAAGGGGGATCAAGAGCTTCATTTTTCACTTTGGAAATTTCGTATTTCATTGGTCGGATTAAGAGAAATTAGGGATTAAAAGATATGAGCATTTTTGGCCATCGAAAAAATACACAGCGGTCGAGCAATAGGGTTTTAGAGTATTATTTTAATAATATTTTCATTATAAATCGTGTATTTAAGCCAAAATTCGAACAAACTCCAAATCAGACCCGCTTACTTGCTAACAATAGGTTATGACGCCTTCTGAACACAATTTGGATAGGTTTCAAGGCCCAATTCTAAAGTCTATAGCAGTTTCTTAAAGAACTCGGCTATTTAATTTAATTATACACACAAATTTATATGCGTTTTAAATTTCCGTTTATTTATTCACCTTTAAATTAAATTCAATGGTTTATAAATTATATCCAAATTGAAATAAAATTCATATACACTTATAAATCATTTATCATGAATTCAATTGCCATATTTTACATGTTCGAATTTTTATTTCCATTATTAATTACACCAATCAATTCCATTAAAAAATATTAATATGAAATTCCAACTTTCACTGTCAATCAATATAAATGAATCATGAATCTATTTGGAATCAAAACAAGTCACAATTGTCATAATAGATTGAATTTCTGTACTTAAATCATTCAATTAAGTTGTCACCATAAATTTCCAAAATTTAAATCATCGAAGTTTTAATTACAAATTCATTGACTCAATTTTATCCAAATAATTAAAATATTAATTTCAATCCACAAAAATTACAACAAACTAATTTATATCTATCTTATGGTAATGAAATTTTTTACATTGGCTACAAGCTGAAATTTCATTGCACAATCAAATTGATATAAATTTCCATATTCTATAAATAAAATAAATCTCAGAATCAGTTAATCCAATTTTATATTGTTAGTTCGATATAAATTTCAAATTCCATTATAAATAGATTGTCAAATCCTTTCATTATCATATATAGCTATTGCAGTTCATTGTTCAACAAGTCAACTTTAGTTCACGCCTTATCAGTATACGATATAAATCATAAATTTTAATATTTAAAACAATTTTGTTCTAAATCACAAAAAATTTAATATTTTAAATTGTCGCAAAACTCGGGATGTTACACTCTCACCCACTTAAAACTTTTCATCCTCGAAAAGGCGTAGTAAGGTAGTTGTCAGTATATATACCTAATCATATAATTTCTTATCCACTTTCAATTATTTTAATCAACATTGAACACACACACACATACACACACACACATATATATATACACACACACACACTAGCTTTGTTTACAACCACCTAATCCAATTCCATTTACATTCAACATTCATTTGATTAGACTTCAAAGTTAAGTTTTGATTGATTATAGAATTTTAAATCTACCATCAATTTAATTTGTCATTTAATTTGTTTACATTCATATAACCAAATCTACTTCTATTCGAATGTTCATTCTTATTAACCTTTATTACCCAAGTTTCATTTATTAGTATAATATGAAATTACTTATTTATATTACAATTTAACTTCTTGACATTTTGGGGGGGGGGGTATTATCTGCAATAGGATGTACTATATTATCATTCAATATGTCCATTTCAATTAGCATTACATATTTAGCCATTTAAGTACATTTTCATATTATATCAGTTCTCTATTATTATTTTTCATTCCACTAATTTATTTCTTTAACAAGTTCATTTTTCCTTCATACACTACCGTGTCCATTTCATTTATTCATATAACTAATTTTCAATCTGGACCTCAATATTCATTAGTGAAATGAATTTATTTAAGTTCCCTACCTCCATTTATATTCATTTGCATTATTCACCATTTGCAGATTTCTTTAATTGTCTCTTTTCTCTTCATAATACACAATCTAAGAGTACCACATTTTACTGCTATAGATTTATTTAACTAATTTATTTCATTAGTCCAATTTTCATTTACTTTACTTAGTTGAATTCAATATCCATGACAATCCAAGTATATGAAGTTATGGTCCAAACTTACGGCTTCTTTAATTTCATACCCATCAATATAATTTCCCCTTTTATTATTCATAACTATAATTGTACATTATGTAATTGTCAATTCCTGTAACATTTTCACTTCTTATATACTATGGTAAGTTATATATGTTATTGAAAAGGTTTAATATTATACAAATTTAATATTATCCAATTTGCTTCAGTTTTACCATTTCACAATTCTATGGTTTAGAATTTTAAGTTTAGTTCATTATTTCAATTACTCGAGACTACTTAAGAATTAAACTTTGGGTTCATTTCCCAATCAATTTTCAAAATATCATATATATTATATCCTTTAAAAAAATAAAATTCAATTTTCCTAAATAAATTATAAAAGTTCTAAGTGGTCTACCCACTCAGGCTCTCGAAAAGAAATATCGATGATGCGTGCACTCATCAACGAAGTTATTTCCCAAAGACATAGGGGAAAGTATACACTTACTTTCAAAATTCATTTGAAAATAATTTCTATATGAAACAACTTTTAAAATATAAACATAATATTTCAAACCATTTACAAAACAATATTACAAAACTACCCAAAATTAAATTGTCAAATTCATATTTAACTTTCTTATTTCATTACTGAATTAATTTTCAATATTTCATTATCAATTTATTTTCAATATTTGTTTCTTAAACCATTCAATAACCAATAGTTTTAAATTATTGATTAATCGATTAATACTTGATGAAAATTTAATATTATCATCAACAAAATCAAATTCATATATTTTCAAATAATTCTATATATAAATAAAATATAATTCAAAACAATATTATGTCAATAAGCCCTATTCGAGTATTTAGAAATCTCTATTGATGCCTTGGCGTCCCAAGTATCGACCAGAATTCATAAATACTCAACGGAACAAATCAACACAATACAAAATCATTTTATATCAAAATTACAAGTACGCTCTCTCATATACACTCAAACTCATTCCAGGGTATTGGTACCCTATCCCTAATGAACTAATCCCAAATAGAGTGAAGGTTTTCGATAAACCAAAGCTCTAATACCAAATGTAACATCTGAGATTTTTGACTGTTCGAATCGATAATGATCCTCAATTTTCAACTTAAACAAATCAAAAATACTGATAGTTGGGATTAAAATAAGCAAAAGAAGAAAGAATAAAAACAAACACAGAGTCTCACAGCTGAAGGACAAATTATAATAAATAAATAACAGTTCACGAAGCTACTAAGACATATATTTGATTATATTTTACAACAATTATCAGAGTTAACTATAATAAACATACCAATATTTGCAGCGGAATAAATAGTAATAAATACATCTGTTGAGCTCCATCTTCATCTCCATCATGGTATCTTCAATAACTAAAAAACTCAGGCTAACCTGAGTAATAATGTAAAACAATACAACTCGGATCAGAATTAAAATATTCTCATTTATTAAATCAAATTCAGGTGATAATATGAGTGCAATAACTTAAAAGATGTTACGGGAATTTCCATCTCTTAAGGATCAGTTAAACTAGATACTATATAATATAATATGTTATATAATAGTGTCCGTGGTTAAATATAATATATTAAAGTAGCATAAGCAAGATTACATTTTTAGCCTTACACTGTTTAGACGTTGTCGTAAACATTGCATATAAAACACCAGTAACGGTTGGTGGATAGGGATGCACCGCTGTACGACAACGTTAAATCAAAATCGTAGGGGGCTCGATCAGGATAAATATGACAAGGCATCGATGCAATACCCATCAGTAGTGATTCTACCGGATTGCGGACCCAGGCCGGTGGTAACGCATAGCCGCGACAACCGCCCACCCCAGACAATACTCCCAAAATCCAAGGCGCCAATCAATCACAAAGTAATATATAGGGTATCGAAGAAGCATGTCTGCTAAAAGGAGCTAGCTCACAATAACCTGGGTTTGGCTCCGGTTTTAGTCATTTTAATTATGACCCAAAGGTCCAGGCTACCCATCATCGTTCTCTTTCTTCAAATCCAGTAATCATCTCCAAATCCATCCTACTTCATTCTGGAATTTCGCCGCGTACACATTTGTTAAAGTGGTTTTCGGTATTGGCAGAGTGTATGACAATATCCGATCCCGGTCTCTTTAACAACCAATCGTTTACATTTTTCACACTGGTCAGTTCTTTTACATTTCAAAGGGGTTCGTACTTCATATTAAAATATCATCTTTTTAAAAATCATTTCAATATTAAAGAGAGAATATTATTCATCATAAAATCTACATTTTAACTAATTTAAAACCTTGAAACAATTCCAACTTTAAAATAATTTTAATATTAAAATAGTTAAAAATATTTTTGAAATAGTTTATATATAATTTAAATAGTTTGAAAAATAAATAGTTTGTAATTAGAATAGAAAAATCAAATTTAGTAAAAACTATAGTCAAAATAATAAAGTATTTTATAAAATAAATAGTTAAATATTAAAATAGTTAATTTAAAATAAATCAACGATGGATAAACAATTCAATTTCGATAAATTTATGTTTTATATTCAATTCAATTTAACTTTAGTTATCCACATTTACAAATTCTATAAAAATTGAAAATTTTAATTTCAAAGCAAAAAGTCCAAATTTAAAGCAAAAAGTCACTTATTTTGTCTTTAAAATAATATTCAAAAATTCAAGATGAAAAAAAAATTTCTTCAAAACAATATTCAAAAATTCAAGATAAAAAAGAAACATTTTTTTTATTTAACCAACCGGTGTCCGTATATAATTTCCTATCCTATGGCCAAGTAATACTAAAAATTTAATTTTAGTATTTTAGGAAAGGATATATATAAATTCAATCCATATCAGGGTCATAGGTATTTATATTTTCAACCTACGTTCTTAGTTCATTTTAATGAATAATCCCGGGTTTATTTGATGCCTATAAAATCTAGGGTAATAGTTGGGATTAATCAACAGAAATCAATAACATATATGAACAACATCTATAACAAGATAAATTTCATATTAGTACATTAAATAATTAAATTCAAGGCATACATCAAAATCAACACATCTATGCAGTTCAATAATATCAGTTACTAGTCATCAGGTATGAAGTTCTTTTTTTAAAAAAAAACAAGAAATTAATCTATAACAGTACAATTTATATAATAGTCAAATTAAATTATACAGTCTATGTAGATTTAACATAAATACGCAAATTTAACAACCAAAATGTAAACAATATAATAATATCATGACATGAATTTAATTTCACTAACAATCAAATATTTTATTTAGATGTGAGTGAGTTTAATCACTCATCTTTGTTTCAAACAAGATTGAAATCCAATTTTTAGCCCAAAAATTTTCAGTCTTAGAATCAGTCCAAACCAGCGGCATCGCGAAGAGATCATCGATACGATTCCAACGGATCCAACCATGCGTCATTCTGAATCCGTATGAAGAAGTTAACATGTTTAAATATATGAAAATTAAATTAAAAAAACAATATTTCCTCACCAAAAAAAATTGAACACGTCAGCCCACCCTCTACCCGTTATCTTCTACCTCACGCTTCTCTCCTGGAAAACACAGTGTCTTCTTAATCCATACGTACTTCGCCTCTACTCACTAACTGCCACCCTATAAGCCGCCGCCTTCGGATCTGAAACCACCATTCGAACCGCCCTTTGAGGCTCCACCTTCGACCATGACCTCCCCCACTTCGACGATCACCACAGCCCACAATTGATCGAAATCCCACTCCCTTTATCGTCAAATTCTGGCCTCCCCGATTCGCGACAATCGACAATCACCATATGGATTTGATGAGGGGATCAACAGCTTCAATTTTCGCTTTGGAAATTTTGGATTTCATTGATCGGATTAAGAGAAATTAGGGATTAAAAGATATGAGCATTTCTGGCCATCGAAAAAAATACATGGCGGTTGAGGAATAGGGTTTTAGAGTATTATTTTAATAATATTTTCATCGTAAATCGTGTATTTAAGCCAAAATTCAAAAAAACTCCAAATCAGGCCTGCTTACGGCCTAACGATAGGTTTTGATGTCTTATGAATGCAATGGGATAGGTTTCAAGGCCCAATTCTAAAGTCTTTAGCAGTTTCTTCAAGAACTCGACTATTTAATTTCATTATACACACAAATTTATATGCGTTTTAAATTTCTGTTTATTCACCTTTAAATTAAATTCAATGGTTTATAAATTATATTCAAATTGAAATAAAATTCATACACTTATAAATCATTTATCATGAATTAAATTTCCATATTTTATAAGTTCAAATTTTTATTTCCATTATTAATTACAACAATCAATTCCGTTAAAAAATATTAATATGAAATTCCAACTTTCACTGTCAATCAATATAAATGAATCATGAATCTATTTGGAATCAAAACAAGTCAAAATTGTCATAATAGATTGAATTTCTATACTTAAACCATTCAATTAAGTTTTCACCATAAATTTTCAAAATTTAAGTCGTTGAAGTTTTAATTATAAATTCATTGACTCAATTTAATCCAAAAAACTAAAATATTAATTTCGATCCACAAAAATTACAATAAACCAATTTATAACTAACTTATGGTAAATGTAAATTTTACATTGACTACTAGCTGAAATTCCATTATACAATCAAATTCATATAAAATTTCCATATTTTATGAATAAAATAAATCTCAAAATCAGTTAATCCATTTTTATATTGTTAGTTCGATATAAATTTCAAATTCCACTATAAATAGATTGTCAAACCCTTTCATTATCATATATAGCTATTGCAGTTCATTGTTCAACAAGTCAATTTTAGTTCATGCCTTATCAATATATGATATAAATCATAAATTTTAATATTTAAAACAATTTTTTTCTAAATCACATAAAATTTGATATTTTAAATTGTCGCAAAACTCGGGATGTTACATCCATGCTTCCATATCAGCCGGATAGGTCAACATACCTTCTTCCTCCGATCTCACATTATGCCATCTCATATGAGATGCAGTTATTGAAGATGCATATAATCTTTGAAGCCTTGGAGTAATGGGTAAGTAATGCGTATGTTTATATGGAACTTCCTTTCCCTTCTTCTTTCTTGGTTTATATCTTTCATGGTTACATATTTTACAATTTCTAAGGTTTACGTCATCTTTCCAAAACAACATACATCCATTTAAACACATTTTACATCTTCAATATTTGGTTATTCAGCATTTCCATCATCTTCGTCAACTGCAACCAGAGGAAACATTGATCGTGCTGCATCTTCGACCATATTTTCAATACGGGTCGTACTAACATTTTCATTAACATCACTTTCTACCTCAGTTTCCACAGAAGCATTTGCTACAACTTCTCCATGATGATCCCAAAAATACTACTCAGGTACAAATATTTTTTTTCATAAAAGGACTTTCACAATATCGGGTAACAAATAATTCAAATGCCTACACTTGCAATATGGACAACGAATTTCTAGATCGCTTCCTTTATTACTTAAATAAAATTCAAGAAAGACATTTATACCTTCATAAAAATCTTCTTTTATCAAACCTCTTTGTCCTCTTCTTTGGTACATCCAACTCCTCCGATCAACAAAATAATCAATCATTTTTCCTATTTGATAAATTTAGTCATAAGTTCAAAAATTAATGTTTACTTTCAAAAATACAAAATTGGAAAAGCTTGCTTATATGGTCGTACAATGCATGTATATATAATGACTGTAAGCAAATAACAATTTCTTAAAGTTAAAAATAATTTCAAATATGACACCTTTTTTTTAACGTAACTTTTTTACATGGTCAGACATCCTACTTCCCATTGTAAACACAACAAACATTTGCATTTTGTATATTACTTCGTCTCAAACGGTTTATCAAAATTTCGGCAGCATTTCTCTTTTGATTCCTGCATTGTACACTAATGCATGTACACAAGAAACAAAAAGAAAAATTAAACTGAAATTTTGTGAATCATTTGAAACGGTAGCATACAAAATGTAGATGCTTACTGCATTTATAACTTGTCCAATACAAGGACGAATCCAACAAATATTGTACCAGATGAATATAAACGGTTGTTTTTTTGACAAAAACGACTATGTATATAACGATTATGTACAACACTCATTGGATGAGGCCGAAAACACTCTAGGAGATATTAGCCAATTAGATGTATGCATTTTGCTAAAAAAATATAGTTTTAGTACAACACGAAAATATTTTAATTTCACATATTTTTTCGACGTATCAATCAACATAATGCTAATTTACTATTATTGTCATTTCAACAAACTCGGTTAGAATTTAGACTCATGCTTTTTTGTGCATAAGTCAAAACATGCACAATGTATTATTCATAGCTCGTGCATTCAGTTTTTCCAATAACAACTAACACAATACAAGAATATACACGGTGGTGCACATATACACAAATAACCACAATTATACAACGGTCAAAACCATGCTAAAGGGGAATACATTCACAAATAACCAAACATTATACATAAAGTTTTCAATTTCACTATATCACATGAAATATGCACATAATACGATGTATTACCCACTACAATGCTATTGGAACCAATTATAATCAATAGATAAACCTAATTTTTGATTTTATTCATATATAGGTTTAGGTAAAAAATTGATTTTTAAGCAAATAGTTCATACCATAAATTGCTTGCCCAAGAGGTTGATATGAAGCCGGGGAGGATTATACGTGAAGAAATCGATGATTGGGGTGAAAATTTTGATTTTAGGGCTGGTAGGTTTAGAAAAACGTTTGTTGGAAATTTTAGGAGGAAAGAGAAAATGGGGAAGAAAGGCTATGGCGTAGCAGTTTATTCCCGATTATATCTGACGATTTCCGACAACCGTCGACGGCCTGTCGAAAGCTATTGGAAACTGTTGCCCCTTCCTGTCAAAATTTTCAATGTTTCTTTTAGTGATTTGTTATAGTCGTCAAATCTAGTGTGTGTAACCATGATATTCTTTGATTTTGTTACATAAAATTAATTAATTTTAACTAGTTCTATACAAATGGGTGAGACTGATTATTAATTAATTCTAAATATTTTACTTTACATCTGGTAAACCTTTTTACACCTCCGCTATTACTATTATTCCCTCAATTTATCCCTGCTAAATTTTTTGCACCTTCACCGCTATAGAAAATAAAACCGCTATAACTGCATATCATGGGAGGATGTAATAAAAAGAGGACTTGAGAGATTGGAATATATATGAATACATTGTGTTCGACAAGAATGCGTAGAAGTTAGCGATACATTACTAGAACCATGAGCATATAGTTAATTGGAGATAGTGTTATTAGTTTTAGATTATATAACTAGTGAATAGGAGCATAAGATGTAGTATTGAGCTTCGATCTCTGTTACTACTAGTACCATTATTACTATTATCATGTTATTTATATACTTATCTATTATTATATTTTTTTAATTATTTTAATTTTTTTTATTATTATCTCTGTTTCTATTTTCAATGTTACATCTATTATTGTTATTATTAATTTTGGGTTGACTTTATCATTTGGTTTTGCATTCATCTCTAGCTGACCTCAGCTTGTTTGAGAATAATGTCTTAATTGTTATTGTTGATTATTGTTTTGTAGATGCAATTGGAATTGCAATATAAATTCAATAAAATGTTAGCTTCATATTCAACCCACTTTTTTTTAATTCCTAGGTCGACCCTTAGCATAATTTTTTAATTTTTTAAAGTTGATAACAATATCCGTTGATGACTCAGTTATCCAAGATGAAATATAAATAGGATAAGGCCACAAAAAGTTTATATTTCCTACAATATAAATCCTAAATATTATAAACATAAACATGATTGCTTTGAGGAAATATCATGCTTGATCAAAAATCCGAAATTAGATTTGGAGAATTATATCATATAAGAAGAGCAAATTTAAGGCTATTTAGAAGCATTTTCAAAAAATCTTTTAATAACGAAACTATAATTGATTAAAAATAATAATTAAATGAAATTTAATACAATGCCAAATAAGTTCAACAATTAAATTAATATATATGAAGCAAATAATGGATTGTTTATATATACAAATGGCAAATATTCTCTGTATAAAAAAACCAATGTAGGGTTGCTTTTTCCTTGTACCTAATTTTTTCTCAACCAAATGCTTCATTCTCACACAGTTGAAATACATTTAGAATTTTATCCTTATTTGAAATTTATATTTTGCAAATCTGGTAACCAATTAATAAATGTACCTCAAATTTTCCTCTTTAATCTTCTGCTATGTTTCCCCATGTTAATTATTATTCTTAATTGTCTCTTACCTCATTTCTCATTCCAACCACCAGATTATTAGAATTTCTACCTTTTTTATTATAATCCCATTATATTTTACCTAGTTTAGATTCATAATTTTAGTTTCGTTGCAAATGAATACGTTGCCTCTTAATCTTTCCTCTTTTCGGTAACCTACTTCAGATTCGGGTTTACTTTAAAAAAAAATTGAATAGATTTTGAAAGAAAATAAAATGCAATTAACTTTATGTGTTTTTATTCCATTATTTTTTAATGTTCTACTGTAAAAATGACATAGTTCATGACAATGTCAACTGAAACTCAAAGATATAAATGTTCCACTCTAAGCATGTAGGTATTTTTAAAGTATTTTTTTAATTTATTGGAAAACAATTTCTTCCCAGTTTAGTATATTTCATTACTACAACTCTTCTTATTTTTATTTCACTTGATCTCTTTCGGTTGCCGCATTCTCCAATTGACACAATGCAAGCAGATTTGTATGTTCCTTTCACTTAATGTTCGCATCGGTTGGACGTTTGTTATACCTTACAATCAACAACTCCTTTTTTGTTTATACTATGGTAATCAACTTTTGGTTCACTTATTTTTTTTATTCGTAACTATACGACAAGTGATGGTACTCTAAAATGTCTTTTTGTCAATTATAGTAAACAATTATATTGGCTATATAATCAAATTATTGTCCATAAAAGCATATTATCTGATGTATTATCGATTGAACGACAGACCATAATCAAAATGATTATGTTTTTTAGATTTAACTTAAGGCTCCTGCAATACGCTAACTTAAGGCTCCTCTAATATTCCAGTAGATCATTTTATATGTCATCAAAATATTTGGAATAGTCTTTGATGGTTAATCTATTGAGATTTAATGATATGATATTCCATATATATTAAAAGATCGTGGAGATATTTAAATTAAGGTAGGATTATGTCACAAATACGTTGCCTTATTTATGTATTTTATAGATTTGTTAGAGTAATTGATTGCCTCTTTTACTACATAAAAGAAAGCAACAAATTGTATGTATGGAAAAATTTTGTTTTAAAGGGTGAAAGTAATCAACCACTTATTAATGAAGATATGTTCTAAATACTAATATAAAAAGGAATGTATATGGTTCATTGTATGAGTAAGGGAGAAAAGTTATTTTTCTTGGTTTGAGGATTGAGATTAGTTCTCAATTTTTAGCATTTTCTTGTAATCTTTTGAAATTATTAAAAAAGTTTTGTTTAGAGGAATTCGTTTGTTATTGTTTTTCTCTTCCGTTTTTTAAAATCTAATTGTGTAGTGATCCTAAGGAAACCCTAACAATTGGTGTCAGAGCCTTCTACACAAATTTTTCAAAGAGGGTTTGAATATAGATAGAATACATGTTGGAAATCTTAATGGGAGAAATATAGGAAAGGATGGAAGATTGTCTATATCTTAATGATCTTCATCAACTATTAGAGAACAATGGGGAAAAACCTAGCAATTTATCAAAAGCAAATTGGAAGACTTTGGATAAGAAGGTGTAACAACCCACAATTTCCGAACCAATTTAAAATTTTTATTTTAGAAATTTTAAGAGATTTTGAATGTTTAAAATAATATATTATATTAATGATGACTATATTTTTTATTTAAATCGAAGTTAGAATGAATTTTGTAATTTAATTGTAAAAGGAGTTTAAAATGGCGCGGCAGTTCGAAAATTCGATTTCAAATTTCAAACGTATGTACAGGATTCAAAATAAATCGGATTTTAGTGAAATAAGAAATATTTAAATCTGTTTAAAAATATCTTTCTTATGAATCTGAAAAACTGAAATTACATAATATAAATCAAAAGTCATGTCCAGTTTAAAATTCAGAATAGTCACTATAGAATTTATATATATATTTTAATATTAAAAATAGCCATTTTCCAAACGACCTCCGTTTTCGACGAAACCACTTTTGTTGGAACCGGAATGTCAAATTATTTCTAGGTTTCAATTTTCATAATTTTTAGAATCAATATGTAAGCGTGGCAAAAGAAAATGCGTTTTGTCAGTTTTAGTCAAATCGGATCGACCAGAAAATGACCATTTTTCAAACGGTCTCGGAATTCGACAAAATTAGTCGGTTTCGTTGGAACTAGAATGTCAAATTATTCCTAGGTTTCAATTTTCATAATTTTTAGAATCAATATGTGAGCGTGGCAAAAGAAAATGTGTTTTGTCAGTTTTAGTCAAATCGGATTGACCAGAAAATGGCCATTTTTCAAACGGTCTCGGAATTCGACAAAATTAGTCTCGTTGGAACCGTATCGTCAAAACATGGCTAGAAATAATTTTTCTGTAATTTTTAGAGTCAGTATGTGGCCCCGGTAATTTAAAAAGTACGTTCAAATTTAATATACATTGATTTATATTTTAATCTAAAGAAATGCTAGTTGTAACAGCCGAATTGGCTTGCGAAACATATTCCCTTGTGTTCGGAATAGGGGCTGTTAGCTGGGGATGACACTTGTTGGGTCTCATTTGGAGTTCGGATGGTTTAACCAGTTATTTTCTTGAATTAATTAATTAAATAATAGAAAATATGCTATATATACTTAGGAAAATACACCAATACGCAAAACCCTAATCCTATAATCCAATACCCAGCCGCCAAACAAGGAACAACGGCTGAAAAGCTCCAATATCGATTTTTCAATTTCTTTCAATCCCTCTTGAATAAACACTCGATTTCAAAACAAAATTAAAGATCTAAGTTTGATCTTTAAAATCCTAAGGCTATGATCAAAAATCATCATATGAAGGCACGGGTTTTCGAGCACAAACGCCGGGACTTTGCACGCAAATTGAGAGGCTCAGGGACCGGCGAGTTCAACGCTGGCAACAACGGTCGAGGGTGGAAGGAAGGGCTGCTGCGTCGTGCGCCTCGATGATGCTCCGATCCGATGTAGAGGCCGTGGTGTATTGATTTAAGAAATGAAGATGGGTTCGGTTTTTACAGTCAAGGTTGAAGAAGGATTAGCAAGGTTAAAAGGAAATTAATTATATTAATTATAATTAATTACTTAATAATGTAATCAAATATTCAGAAATCTATAACTCATTCATATGACAACGGAATCGAACGATTTCAGTTTCGTTGAACCGTCTTGGCCTGATCTTCACAGTGGAACCGACCAGAACCAAAATAGAGCGGATCAGAATTTCAGGAGAATTCAATTTCAAACAATTCAGAAAATTCAAAAATAAAACTGATGGTGAGATCTCTAATTTAAATTAAATATAATTGTTGAATTTGTTATGAAATTTACCTATATTCACTATTAAAATTCATGTGTTTGATATAGGAGATTTAATTTTGTTGTTTGCGTTTGAGATGAATTGGTCGGGTTAAATGGTGTGGATCTAGAATTTATTATTAATAATAATAAAATAAAATAACATATTTTTATTTTATTTATGAAAATAAAAATATATAAAAATGCTATTAGGTTAGAATAAAATTATAAATTTGTTAGATAGTGTTATATAAACATAAAAATATCACTTGTTTGATCATGTTATATTAGAAGATGTTATGTTAATTTAGAAACGCTATGATAATTTAGAAGTATCATTTTATTAGAAATGTCATAATATAGAAATGCTATGTTAATTTAGAAGTATCATTTTATTAGAAATGTCATAATATAAAATGTTATGTTAATTTAGAAGTATCATTTTATTAGAAATGTCATAATGTAGAAATGTCATATTAAAATTAAGAAATGTCTTTTTTTTATCTGCATTAGAATTGGTAAAATAAGAAGTGTCCCTTTTATTGTATTAGAATTGGCAAGATAAAAAAATGCCATTTTTATTTTTAAATTATCAAAAATATAAGTAGCATTTATGTTCACATGAAATTATCAAAAATATAAGTAGCATTTATGTTCACATGAAATTGTCAAAAATGAAGTATCATTTATGTTCATTTAGAAATGTCATGTATGTTCTTATAGGATTGTCAAAGATAAAAGAATCATTTTTATATGACATGTATACATTAGTTTTGTATACATATTAAAATTGACAATTTTATATGTCATGTATACATTAGTTTTGTATACATATTAAAATTTTCATTTTTATACGTCATGTAGATTAGAACCTATATTTGACAAATAAATATTTCATTTAGATTAGAACATATTTGTCGAATAAATTTGTCATTTAGATTAAAATATATTTGTAAATAAAATTGTCATTTTAGTAAAAAATAATGTTGCATTAGAATAAAATTGTCATTTTAGTTAAAAATGCTGCATTAAGATAAAAATAGCATTTTGTTATGAAGTGTTACATTTGAATTAAAATACCATTTTGATTGGAAATGTTATATTAAGAAAATGTGTCATTTATGTTAGCAAGGTTATATAAGAACAAAATGTGTCATTTATGTTTGACATGTTATATTAGAAATAAACATGTCATTTAGTTAGAAACTTATTTTATAGATTAAGCATGTCATTTATGTAGGAAGCGTATTATAAAGATAAAAGGGTCATTTTGGTTAATAATGTCATAATAATATGGTAATGTCATAATAATATAGTAATGTCATTTATTTAGTAATGTTATGTCAATATCATAATGTCGTCTTGTTAGGCAAGAATAATTACTTGTCTAAACATATGTTCTGTTGAAATTGAATTATAAATATTTATTTATAATTTAAAACAAATGAAAATTTGTTAAATAGAAAATAATTCAAACCGAATTATAGTTGGTTAGATTTATCAACCAATGATTTATTTATATAAACAGTTGTTGTTTGAAAACCCCACACAGGTGTTGGGATGACATACAGTAGTCCCAATATTTAACTGTATGTCGATCGATGGATTGACAGTCTGTGTTGAGCGTTATTTATTTATTTATTTATTTTAACGCTCACACAATTATAAATCTCACTCTGGATGTGAATGGACTGTTTGTTGGTTATTTACCATTATTTTTATATACATGCGATGTATGAAATCCATACAACTGAGAATTGTATGGTAATTGATTGAGTCACAATCCAATTTAGAATATCTTTTATATAAGGAATATTTTAAAATAAAGAACATTTTAATATAAAGAATCTTGCAAATAAAGAATATTTTAAAATAATGAATGTTTTAGAATAATATTCAATGTAGAATAAAAATATTTAAACATGAAGCCGTGTTATGTAGGAGCGCCATTTTAGACTCGAACGGGTTTATCGATCGATTTTATTCATTTTGTAATGAATATAAAAAGAAGTGATTTTTTTAATCTAATATTTTGAAAATGCAAATATTAATATTTTAATATGAAAAAATATAGGATATTCAATTTTTCTTTAAAATTGAAGATGAAATAAAAATCATTTTAAAATGAAATTACAAATATTTTATAAATACGTTTTAAAGGAAATCGCTGAAATATATAATATATATTATATTTATATAATGGCCTGAATAGAACGCGTCGCGCAGCGACCATTCGCGAATTTCGACAATTAACTTCAAATGGACGTTATGGGAGATCCGATCGTCGGATTCCCCTAAACCGGAACCGTTGGGTTCGTATCAAAAAGAGCTTTCCAATGAATATTGTAACACCCCGTGTATTTTATAACAGTGAAATTCACAAATTAAAGTATAATTAATTTCAAATCAAAGAATTAATGGAAACGGGATACGCCATTGTGTTCGTCTCGGAAAAATACGCGAAATAGAGTCCGAGTTTTCGAAAAACAGAGTCCGTATGAAGAAGATATGGCCTCCGGAAGTTTCAGAATTCAGGTTAAAATTCAAACAGACGAAAACAGCTCAGAAAAACAAGTTTAAAATTCAAAATCGGGCCCAATTGGCCAGGGCGGGAAAATTCCCGCCTAAGGCACCCAGGTCGACTTGGCAGTCGACCTGGGCTAGCTATGTCGACAGGGCTGTCGACACGGTGTCGACTGGGCTGTCGACCTGGCCCCAGAGCCAGGTCGAACCCAGCCCACCCTGGCTGGCCTGATCTGTGTTTGGTCGATTTTCTGAGTCTTGCCTTGTCACTAGGGCTAGGTGACAGCTCCGGGTTGGTCTCTCCTTCAAACGAACGGCTATTATCGAATCAAGCTCCATCGACGGTCTAAAACAACTCACAAACATTATAAAAAGGACCTAAGACCTAGCCTAAATCATACTATTTCATTTTAGCCTCAGGCCGCCGCCATTAAACCTAGAGCTCTGAATTAAAAATACAAAGAATAAAATTATAGAAGATAGAGGATGATTCTTGAAGGCTACAACTAGAAGCTACAACAACTATGACGCTTTAGACAACGAATTTGGGACTATTTGATTTGGGATTTTTATTAGGGTTATTCGCTTCATATTGTAAGTTCTATGTTACTTTTTAGGCAAAAACGCTAAACAATATGGACATGCCATGAATTGAAACCGGATTTAGGAACTATTGTTAATCCATTGTTTATATTGTTTATCTTTGAATTATAATTTGGGGATATTGCTATGGCAACGTTGCAAGTTAAACTTGTCATGATTTTGATGTTGTTATGAATCACTTGGGCTTAATTGTTTGGCAAGTTGGACTAATACATGTCCATGGAATCGCTATGTTTATTGAAATCTTTATGTTGATTAAACCATGCCTATGGTGCTAATTAAACCATGGCTATGACTATTGATGGAATTATGCCTGTGATGTTAATATACCCATCATGATTAATGAAAAATTGGGTATTGCTAGGTTATGATGAAAAGTTGGAATTATTATGTTTATAATGTTAGATATGTTGAAAACGCCAAATTGGAATCATTATGTCTATAACGTTAGTTGAGAATCATTATGTTAAAAATGCTAAATTGGAATCATTATGTCTATAATGTTAGTTGAGAATCATTATGTTAAAAATGCTAAATTGGAACCATTATGTTTATAATGTTAGTTGAGAATCATTATGTTAAAAACGCTAAATTGGAATCATTATGTCTATAATGTTAGTTGAGAATCACTATGTTAAAAATGCTAAGTTGGAACCATTATGTTTATAATGTTAGATGAGAATCATTATGATAAATTGGAATCATTATGTCTATGAGAATTATTATGTTAAAAATGCTAAATTGGAATCCACTATGCCTATTAGGATTACTATAATGTTTCATGTTTATAATAAAATTATTATTATGCCCGCAATGATTATCATGCCTATGATGTAAAGTTGAAATCATCATGTTAAATTAAGTTGGAATCATTACTATGCCAAGTTATCATCATACTAGTATTGAAACCATGTGATATGTTATAGCCTGTTTATTATGCAAGTGATGTTAGAATTGTCACATATGCCTATCACATGTTTGATGTTATTCCCCTTTATCTCTTGAATTGTTTATGCTTGTGAACGAAGTACGTTTATATACTTTGGGGATACGATTGGGTAGAATAGGCAAAACTTGAATTAATTATAAGCATAAACTGTGAAATTTGGCATAAGTAGAACATGAAATATGGCACGAAAACTTGACTTGAACATGCCATAATTTTACTTTAAACATGCCTTAGTTGGGCACGAAGTTGATATATGAACATGATGTGGAAATAGCAAAATCTGATAAGAACATGGGCATGACTTTAGAAAACAAGAAAGTGGCCAACTCGAGGTTGGGTTGAGTTTGTAGTGTAAATCTGCCCGGAACCGCCCGGCAAATCCAGTTGCTACAAACAATAGGATCCAATGTGGGTAGTTGGTCACATCGCGCTCAAAACCCGAGGTTGGGTTGAGTTCGTAGCGTAAACCTGCCCGGAACCGCCCTGCAAATACAGTGGCTACGAACAACAGGATCCAATGTGAGTGGTTCGGTGCATTAACGAATCAATTAATGCCAATTAGGGTTAAGTCATGAACATGAAAAGACAACTTAACCAACTTGAACACGATTTGTAGGGCTAAGTCATGAACTTGGAAACGACAACACTTGACATGACACGTAGGTGGGTTAAGTCGTGAACTGAAATGATATACTTAACCATCTTGACATGACTAGACTAGAAAAGGATTAAGTCACGAATTACATGACTTAATCTGTTAGGCGGGTTAGGCCACGAATTACATGACCTAATCTATTAGGCGAAACCCTAGACACGACCCCTTTCAACAGTAACCCTCTAGAAGTATCAAGGTACCCTGGGGCTAGGCCGGGTGGGGGCACGATTACTGGGCTGATTGTAAGAGGTGAACGACGGCAGTGGGGTACGCCAGTGTAGGTTCGGTGGACTACGATCGTGCACGTATCCGGGGCAGACACTAGGTATCCATAGATTTATCTGTGCATCTTGAATCGTGTCAGGAGTTGACACCCTAGGGCTGATACACCCGAAGGTGGACCCAGCACAGGTGACTACATTCGTGATTAGCCGTATGACACGGACACTTGACGACCTAGAACTTGTAGGGAGCCGATCGACTAGATAATCGCTCCGTAGGACCCCGTACTTGGGTCAGACCCCGTTTCAGGGTCATTTCATGATATTGGGCCGTGGGATTTATTTCGTGATTAACTTGTGATATGGGCTTAGTATACTAGTACAGTCGATGCAACGAAACTCGAACATGTGATGCTTTACTTGACTTGTCTTGACTTATCCTGATCACCTTAGTCTATCTTGTTCACCTTGACACCATTCTTAAGTTTAGTTCCAGTTCATACATGACAGGTTGTTTTAACCGTTTCTACACTGAAAGTCACTAGAACTTACTCAGTCTTTATGACTGACCCTTTTCCTTTCGCCTCTTTTTCTTTCGTTCCCCCCCCCCAGGTTCTCAGGGAGGGAATACCGCAGCTTGATCAGTTTTCACATCCAGCTTGAAGAGAAAGAATGTATTGCTTGGATCTTTTCCGTTTTGGACTATGGCTTTGGACAGCAATTAGGGGACTTTTGCAGTTTATTTATGTTTTCTTCATGCTTCTTTAAATAATGTAATCAAGACAGTTATGATTTTGGGAAGTATTATGGCATGGTTTGTGTAACACGTATTTTGAAGAAATAAAAGTTGTTGTTTTCCGCTGTTCAAAAATATGTGTTATTATATCTGTCTTGTATATATGTGACTTATACTTATAAACCTCCACCAAAATTAGGGCATTCCCTTTGAGAGTGACCCTAACGGAGGTGGGGTGTTTCACTTGGTATCAGAGCATAGGTTTACCAGATAAGATAAAAAGTTTTGAAAATTTATTTTCAAAAGAAAATTTAAAGAAGCATTTTTAAAAGATAAAATATTTATTTATTTTTAAAAGGCAAAGTCCACTCCCCAAAGCCATAGGTACTATCTCTTATCCTTCGTTTTGAATCTATCCTTTTTGTTTCAGCATGTCCGAAGAACTTAACTTGCCAGAGGGTGTACCAATACCTGGTTGGTTTAGACGATTCTTAGAAGCAAGGGCCACCCAGCCAGGTCCTACCGTTCCTCCTCCCCCAGCTGCAGGAAATCATCCAGCTGCAGCAGCACCTCTTCCTCCACCTCCTCCACGGGGAAACACTTTTGCTAAGATATGTAAAGATTTTAAGGCTATGGGAGGAAAGGACTTTCATGGAACTGAGTCCTTCGTGGCAGCTAGGAATTGGTTAAAGGAAACCGAGGACTTATTCGTCATCTTTGAGGTAGAAGATAGGCAGAAGGTACAACTGGCAGTGTGGCTACTAAAAGGTGAGGCTTCCTACTGGTGGGAAGTCACTAATGCAGAAAGACCAGTGGAGACATAGGAGGACTTTAGGGCAAGGTTTGAGGCTAAATTTCTCTCAGATGTGGAAAGGAGTTTGCATTTGGAAAAATTCTTATTTCTTAAGCAAGGGAACAAGACAGTCAAAGAGTATGTAAATCAATTCGATGAGCTGGCCAGGTTCGGACTGGACCTAGTCAACACCCCGCACAAGAAGGCTCTCCGCTTTGTCAAAGGGTTGAATGAGCCATTACACAGTTTGGCCATGACCCATATACCCATGGGAGCTACGTACGAAAGGTTGGTGCAGATGGCATTGCTGAACGAGGAAGATAAGGGCAAGAAGGAGACGGAGGCAGAAAACTCTCAAGGGAAGAAAGAGGTCAAGCCAACGATTCTAAGAATAAGAAGGTAGACTTCGAGAAAGGAGGCAAGAACAACAACTCACGCGATAAAAGGAAATGCAATTACTGTGGTACGGAAGGGCACATAGCCAAGGATTGTAGAAAGAGGAAGAGAAAGCAAGGTGAATGTTTTCATTGTGGGAAGACTGGACACATCAGCAAAGACTGCCCTGAGAAGCAGACCGGACCTTCTGGCGGTACATCGTTAACCTATTCTAGATGCTTTGTTTTATCTTATTTCTCTCCTCGATCCTATCTTGAGAACCATAGTTAGAATCTTTTTGGATGTAAACATGTAATTGAAACATGTTATGATTGCGAAATGGTTGCAAGTGGTCGCAAGTGGTTGCTCGTGGATGCATGAATACACATTAGGCACTAGATCGGCTCAGACACATTTTCATGTTGCATATGCATGAGTGTTTATTTTGGAAACATGGTTGTGCTATCATTTGGTTGTTGCATATGATTGAATGTTCGAGCAGTCATGTAGAAATTATGAATTATAATAGGAAAAATTTGCATACATATTGGATTCATTTCACTAAACATATTTGCATTTAGAAGATCAATCAGGCCTGATCATTAGCATTAGCTAAGGAACATATACACACACTTCGCATATGATCATAAAGCATTAGAAGTCTTTTAAGGATAATGGATACTCGTGTTTGATGGATGAGTAGATGGATGTTTGGATGTTAGGATATATTTTTCCTAAACTTGAAGATTTCGGGGATGAAATCCTTTTAAGTGGGGGAGAATGTAACACCCCGTGTATTTTATAACAGTGAAATTCACAAATTAAAGTATAATTAATTTCAAATAAAAGAATTAAGGGAAACGGGATACGCCATTGTGTTTTTCTCGGAAAAATACGCGAAATAGAGTCCGAGTTTTCGAAAAACGGAGTCCGTATGAAGAAGATATGGCCTCCGGAAGTTTCAGAATTCAGGTTAAAATTCAAACAGACGAAAACAGCTCAGAAAAACAAGTTTAAAATTCAAAATCGGGCCCAATTGGCCAGGGCGGGAAAATTTCCGCCTAAGGCACCCAGGTCGACTTGGCAGTCGACCTGGGCTAGCCATGTCGACAGGGCTGTCGACACAGTGTCGACTGCCAAGTCGACACAGTGTCGACTGGGCTGTCGACCTGGCCCCAGAGCCATGTCGAATCCAGCCCACCCTGGCTGGCCTGATCTGTGTTTGGTCGATTTTCTGAGTCTTGCCTTGTCACTAGGGCTAGGTGTCAGCTCCTGGTTGGTCTCTCCTTCAAACGAACGGCTATTATCGAATCAAGCTCCATCGACGGTCTAAAATAACTCACAAACATTATAAAAAGGACCTAAGACCTAGCCTAAATCATACTATTTCATTTTAGCCTCAGGCCGCCGCCATTAAACCTAGAGCTCTGAAATAAAAATACAAAGAATAAAATTATAGAAGATAGAGGACGATTCTTGAAGGCTACAACTAGAAGCTACAACAACTACGACGCTTTAGACAACGAATTTGGGACTATTTGATTTGGGATTTTTATTAGGGTTATTCGCTTCATATTGTAAGTTCTATGTTACTTTTTAGGCAAAAACTCTAAACAATATGGACATGCCATGAATTGAAACCGGATTTAGGAACTATTGTTAATCCATTGTTTATATTGTTTATCTTTGAATTATAATTTGGGGATATTGCTATGGCAACGTTGCAAGTTAAACTTGTCATGATTTTGATGTTGTTATGAATCACTTGGGCTTAATTGTTTGGCAAGTTGGACTAATACATGTCCATGGAATCGCTATGTTTATTGAAATCTTTATGTTGATTAAACCATGCCTATGGTGCTAATTAAACCATGGCTATGACTATTGATGGAATTATGCCTGTGATGTTAATATACCCATCATGATTAATGAAAAATTGGGTATTGCTAGGTTATGATGAAAAGTTGGAATTATTATGTTTATAATGTTAGATATGTTGAAAACGCCAAATTGGAATCATTATGTCTATAACGTTAGTTGAGAATCATTATGTTAAAAATGCTAAATTGGAATCATTATGTTTATAATGTTAGTTGAGAATCATTATGTTAAAAATGCTAAATTGGAACCATTATGTTTATAATGTTAGTTGAGAATCATTATGTTAAAAACACTAAATTGGAATCATTATGTCTATAATGTTAGTTGAGAATCATTATGTTAAAAATGCTAAGTTGGAACCATTATGTTTATAATGTTAGATGAGAATCATTATGATAAATTGGAATCATTATGTCTATGAGAATTATTATGTTAAAAATGCTAAATTGGAATCCACTATGCCTATTAGGATTACTATAATGTTTCATGTTTATAATAAAATTATTATTATGCCCGCAATGATTATCATGCCTATGATGTAAAGTTGAAATCATCATGTTAAATTAAGTTGGAATCATTACTATGCCAAGTTATCATCATACTAGTATTGAAACCATGTGATATGTTATAGCCTGTTTATTATGCAAGTGATGTTAGAATTGTCACATATGCCTATCACATGTTTGATGTTATTCCCCTTTATCTCTTGAATTGTTTATGCTTGTGAACGAAGTACGTTTATATACGTTGGGGATACGATTGGGTAGAATAGGCAAAACTTGAATTAATTATAAGCATAAACTGTGAAATTTGGCATAAGTAGAACATGAAATATGGCACGAAAACTTGACTTGAACATGCCATAATTTTACTTTAAACATGCCTTAGTTGGGCACGAAGTTGATATATGAACATGATGTGGAAATAGCAAAATCTGATAAGAACATGGGCATGACTTTAGAAAACAAGAAAGTGGCCAACTCGAGGTTGGGTTGAGTTTGTAGTGTAAATCTGCCCGGAACCGCCTGGCAAATCCAGTTGCTACAAACATAGGATCCAATGTGGGTAGTTGGTCACATCGCGCTCGAAACCCGAGGTTGGGTTGAGTTCGTAGCGTAAACCTGCCTGGAACCGCCCTGCAAATACAGTGGCTACGAACAACAGGATCCAATGTGAGTGGTTCGGTGCATTAACGAATCAATTAATGCCAATTAGGGTTAAGTCATGAACATGAAAAGACAACTTAACCAACTTGAACACGATTTGTAGGGCTAAGTCATGAACTTGGAAACGACAACACTTGACATGACACGTAGGCGGGTTAAGTCGTGAACTGAAATAATATACTTAACCATCTTGACATGACTAGACTAGAAAAGGATTAAGTCACGAATTACATGACTTAATCTGTTAGGCGGGTTAGGCCACGAATTACATGACCTAATCTATTAGGCGAAACCCTAGACACGACCCCTTTCAGCAGTAACCCTCTAGAAGTATCAAGGTACCCTAGGGCTAGGCCGGGTGGGGGCACGATTACTGGGCTGATTGTAAGAGGTGAACGACGGCAGTGGGGTATGCCAGTGTAGGTTCGGTGGACTACGATCGTGCACGTATCTGGGGCAGACACTAGGTATCCGTAGATTTATCTGTGCCTCTTGGATCGTGTCAGGGGTTGACACCCTAGGGCTGATACACCCGAAGGTGGACCCAGCACAGGTGACTACATTCGTGATTAGCCGTATGACACGGACACTTGACGAGCTAGAACTTGTAGGGAGCCGATCGACTAGATAATCGCTCCGTAGGACCCCGTACTTGGGTCAGACCCCGTTTCAGGGTCATTCCATGATATTGGGCCGTGGGATTTATTTCGTGATTAACTTGTGATATGGGCTTAGTATAATAGTACAGTCGATGCAACGAATCTCGAACATGTGATGCTTTACTTGACTTGTCTTGACTTATCCTGATCACCTTAGTCTATCTTGTTCACCTTGACACCATTCTTAAGTTTAGTTCCAGTTCATACATGACAGGTTGTTTTAACCGTTTCTACACTGAAAGTCACTAGAACTTACTCAGTCTTTATGACTGACCCTTTTCCTTTCGCCTCTTTTTCTTTCGTTTCCCCCCCTAGGTTCTCAGGGAGGGAATACCGCAGCTTGATCAGTTTTCACATCCAGCTTGAAGAGAAAGAATGTATTGCTTGGATCTTTTCCGTTTTGGACTATGGCTTTGGACAGCAATTAGGGGACTTTTGCAGTTTATTTATGTTTTCTTCATGCTTCTTTAAATAATGTAATCAAGACAGTTATGATTTTGGGAAGTATTATGGCATGGTTTGTATAACACGTATTTTGAAGAAATAAAAGTTGTTGTTTTCCGCTGTTCAAAAATATGTGTTATTATATCTGTCTTGTATATCTGTGACTTATACTTATAAACCTCCACCAAAATTAGGGCATTCCCTTTGAGAGTGACCCTAACGAAGGTGGGGTGTTTCAAATATAAAGGATTTGAAATCTAACAGTTAGATTTGGAGATATGTCCAAATCAATTTCAGAAACGGTCGCCATGGATGCAGTCCGGTGGCCGTTGTTGGAAACCGACTGTACGAGTGATAATAAAATTATTAAAAATGTGGAAAAATTATCTAAAATCGTAACAAATGGTTTGGAAAGGTTTTTAATGAAAAATTTTAGTTTGAAAAGATTAAAATATATTTTTTATCAAAATGAACTAGTTATTATCTAGTATAATAATTTAATTGTTTCTAGAAATAAATTAATTGGATTTAAAAAGGGTTTTAAAATAACCAAAATTTTCCAATATATTTTTCTATATAATGGAATGGGTTTGAATGGAAATTATTGTTGGAATATGTCGATATTGGATTCCGTTATTAAACGAATATTGTGAGGGAATTTGGAAGATATATATATATATATATATATATATATCATTGTTCCCAATACAATATTTGTTGGTTCCAGAATTTGATATAATTTCTGTTCAGAACCTTATATTTAATGTCAAATTGGATTTTAATTTGTCTTGAATGGTGTCTTTAATAACACTGTTCTTAAACCCAATTTAGAAAAGGATAAATCTTTTATTTAAGGTTTAGGAAATTTTTACCAACTAATTAATATTTAATTGGAATTGGATTAAGAATTGGATTTTTGGGTTTACTGTGAACAGTGTTTTAAATACACTTGTTTTTTAACCCAATTAACTGTGAAGAAATAATTTGGAAATTATAAATCTTTTATTAAGATTTAAATGAGAATTTTCCAAAATAAAGTTTTTCAATTTAATATATTAAATTGGAATTGAATGGAATTCGATTCGGTAACAATCGAGATGAGCTTCTGTGAATGAAGACCGATACAACATATGGAATTTAAAAGGCTTTGTCGTTATAACATTTATATTATTAGTCTGATACGGGAATTTATATCGATTATTTACTATTATGATTTCCGTGTAGATTCCATTTTAATGGAAGGAGATTTGGGCTCAACGTGAACTGTGCTTTAAAATACATTAGTTCCTTAACCTAGTTATTTATTTCTTAAAATTGGAATAATCATTAAGTAATTGTGATTTAAAAGACATTAGTTCCTTAACCCAGTTATTTATTTCTTAAAATTGGAACAATCATTAAGTAATGATTTTTGAGATTAAAACTGAACTAGAGTTTTAATGAAACTTTAATTAGATAAAAATGTCAATATTTGATTAAAAGAATATTCTGAATTGGAATGAGGCATTGGATGTGTTTTATAGCACTTGTTTATAAAGTACGCCAGTTATTCGGAAAGACTGGGTTTAACCCATTCTGAATAATTGATACGATGATTAACAGTCGAAGAGATTGAAGTCGGCGCAAGAATGACGATCTTCACATCGAATGGATGAGTTGCTACTGATGCCCATGATTGGAATAGCTACCATGAAGGGGTTACAGTGGTAGCCATCCAGACGTATTTGTTGATTGTTCGGATATGCGAGGGCCTCTTTTCCGAGGTGCCTCCGGTTTCGTTCAGACCCAGAACGGACTTATAAACGGATGGTATGTCTGACGTTGTATTCCTTTATGATGTATTCATTGATCTCTGCTAAATATATATATTAGTTGGTGGCAGAGAATTTATTCTCTTGCTTAACAACCTTCTCTGAGACGTATGTGCTCAGAGGTTATATATATTGGCATAAATCAATGATATGGTATGGATTGACAATGTGGCATGCTAAGATGCATGGATCAAGGCTTTTGTTGAAAAGCAGAGCCTTGTGGATGATGATCAAAGCATAGCTTTAATTAGCATAGCTTTGTGTAGCGTTACCTCGCGAGCCTCACACCCCGGTATGATGGTGAACGATTTGTTTGATTAGTAGGTTTGACCAATAAACTTTATATATATATATATGGATTTGATCGGCCGAGTTGTACTGGGTATGGTCGCACCACACCTTATGATTTGGGATAGGGCCATTTTCCCCAGATTCCCATATATAGGGATAAAGTAAGCGGTGTTTTCTCTCGCTGGGACAAAAGCCGCGGTGATACTTGATTTCCCAAAAGTGCGGATGTGCATTACGGTGGTTTCTTTAGCTGGGACGTAAGCCGTGGAGTATTGCACTATGCGATAGATCTTTAAAATTAGGAGCCGTCATGATGGAAATCCAAATTTCCAATACGAGCTTTGCGGTTTTGATTGTAGTACTAGTATGGCGACATGATATATGGTACCCATGCCGTCTATGATTAATACATTTATTTTCGAAATTGATTTCTACACTATGCACATATAGTAATATTAAAAGAGAAATTTCGAGTACCAAGCATAGTTGGCTATTATAAGGTAAAACTCTATCCTCCGTCTTGCGTTGCATTGTGTGATGGGACCTGAGTCTTATAATAGCTTCATTTTTCCAAAAAGCATTGCACTGTTTTATTTTTGGTATTCTTGGGAGGAAACCTATTCCGTGTAATACCGTGTGGTGCCTTGATTTACCTAACTTTAAAAATCAAATTAATAACTTTTTTGAGTTCTCATACCAGTCCCATGACTGACCTGGAGTTTATTGTTCCTTCTTAAACTCTGGGTGCCCATATTTTCCACACGGGTAGTCAGTAGTTTAGTTTTGCAGATATTACCTTCACAGGATCCTGGTCTACAGCTGAAGCGTTATTCGGAAAGCTCTGTGTCCGTGTATTTCTTTCAATTGTATTTTGTATTATTTTTCCACTGCTAATTATATGTAATTTAAATCTCAAATATTATTTTCTGTTGTATAATTATTCATACTCTGGTATATTCTTGTACTCTGATGTAATTGTTGTAATAAGAAATGAAATATTCTTCTGTTTTGTGTTGTTCTCAAAGCAATCTGGCTTTCCTTTACAGGGAAGTTTGGGTCGTCACAGAAGGCTACTGCGTCTATTATGTTCTTTTGGATAATTCAGTGTTTCATATTGTTGCTAATGAAGCATCTGCTTATGAAATGTAAAAGAAATTGGAAGGAGTTTATGCAAAGAACTCTGCAACAAACAAGGCTCTTCTTATGAAAAAATTGATGAATCTATAGCTTAAGGATGGTGGATCAAGTGGTGAGCATTTTAATGATTTTCAGGAAATTGGGAATCAATTGACTACCATGAATTTCAAGGTGGATGATGAAACACAAGTTTTAATGATGATCAGTTCATTTTTGGATATTTAGGAAACACTTGTGGTTGCATTAAATAACCCAAATTCGGATGGTGTTGTTTC
>JASFAX010002358.1:0-46296 GCA_030737875.1 Allium sativum | reverse complement strand
TGTGTGTGTGACTTAATTAATTGTTATAAGCTTATTAATTTTTATAAAACTTAATTGAATATATAACTTAATTTAAGAAAATAGTTTTATTTAATTATTTGAAAACTTAATTAACTTGATTACTTTATTATTATTACTGTACTATTATTATTATAAATTTAGTTAACTTTATAAACTTAAATTTTAATAACTTAGTTAACTTAGTTATTTTTTATAAAAAAATAGATGATTTTTATTAAACTTAGTCGACTTTTATTACAATTTAACAAAGATTTCAAAATAGAGATCATGTAATATTCATAATATTATTATTAGTTAAATATTTATAATATTAGTTTATAACTTTATTATTATTATTGTATTACTATTATTATTATATTATATTATTATATCATATTATAATATTATTAATTAATTTTTATAACTTAGTTAATTTTTATAAAAAAAATAGATGATTTTTATTAAACTTAGTCGACTTTGATAACAATTTAACAAAGATTTCAAAATAGTGAACATGTAATATTCATAATATAATTCTTATATTAGTAGCAAAATATTTATAATACTAGTTTGTAAATTTATTATTATTATTGTATTACTATTATATTATATTATTATATTATTAAGTAATTTTTATAACTTAGTTAACTTAGTTAATTTTTATAAAAAAAATATATGATTTTAACCTAATTAAGAGTGGTTTTTGGAATTGGGAAAGGGAAAAAACCGAATTAATCGTGTGGAAGGAGGGAAACGAAAAATATTCTCCGCTCAGCCTTGCAGCAGTCAAAGTGAGCGTTTAACCTAGCAATGTTTTATGTAAATGGACGCTAACCGATCTAACAATAGCAAGTCAAGTTTTCGTGCTATCCCGATTGCTATTAATTAAACATTTTCTTGTAGTGTGGAAAGTGCATTATTGAACATCAAAATCAAGACCAAGCCATGGAGTTTCTTCAAGGACTTCATGATAGCTTCTCTGCTGTGCTAAGTCAGATTCTCCTGATGGAGCCATTTCTGTCAATTCAGCGAATTTACAATCTTGTCCGTCAAGAAGAGAAGCAACAAGAGTTGAATATTCGATCAACTCCCGCTGTTGAGTCTGCTGCCTTCCAAAATTCAACGCCAACATACCGTGGGTTGTCAAAGAGGCAGCGTCCATTCTGTGACCACTACAATCAACATGGGCATATTCGGTAGAATGCTATCAACTCCATGGTTTCCCAAGCAAACAAGAAAAGCGCGCAGCTGAACATGGATCTGCCTCTCATGTTGTGTTAAACAATCATCTAACAACTCAACAGTACAACAAGTTGCTTGCTCTCTCGGCCAAAGACGAAGTCAGTGAACTCTCAACTAACTTAGCAGGTACAATTATATCTTGTATGTCTTCTTGTTGGATTATTGATTCAGGTACATCAATTCATATATGCATTTCACTATCAATTTTTTCTTCATATGTTCCATTGCAAAAACATAAGTCTGTTCAATTACCTGATGGCACTTTTGCATCAGTGACTCACATTGGGATTGTTAAACATTCAAAGTCTCTTGTTCTCGAAGATGTATTTTTTATCCCATCATTCAAATTCAATTTATTATCTATCTTACAATTAACAAATCAACTTAATTGTGAAGTAATTTTATCTAAATTTGAATGTCATTTTCAGGACCTGTTGACGAACATGACGATTGGTTGGGTAGAGTTCATTGTGGCCTCTACTACTTCGAGGATGTTTCCCATTTGAATTCAGTTTTTTAATTTCAGTATTCAGATAATTTTGATCTTTGGCACTCTCGCCTTAGTCATTCTAGAAGTTCCCATTTTAAATTTCTTGTTAATAATTTTCCGAATATATCCGCGAATAATAAATTTATTTGTGATGTTTGCCCACAAGCTAAGCAATCTCGTGGTTCATTTCCGCAAAGTGTATCTCGCTTTTCTGTAGGTTTTGAATTATTACATATTGATGTTTGGGGACCATTTAATGTTCCATCTAAAAATGGTTCACATTTTTTTCTCACCATTGTTGATGATTATTCAAGATGCACTTGGGTGTATTTAATCATAATGAACCTTAAACTTATTCTCAAGCCGTTCAATCTTCTGCTTGGCGCGATGCAATGGCTGGTGAAATTTGTGCTCTTGAAGCAAACAAAACATGGTTAGTCTGCCCGTTACCACCAAATAAAACACCAAT
Organism: Allium sativum; assembly: GCA_030737875.1. Classification (NCBI taxonomy): domain Eukaryota; kingdom Viridiplantae; phylum Streptophyta; class Magnoliopsida; order Asparagales; family Amaryllidaceae; genus Allium; species Allium sativum. Next base: position 44,095 of record JASFAX010002358.1, on the reverse strand, counting down.
TGGTTGCAAATGAATATACAAAATTAAATATTGTTCTAATGGTTCTATTGAACGTATAAAGCCCGTTTAGTAGCCAAAGTTTACACCAAAGTTGAAGGAATTGATTACCATGATAACTTTTCTCTGGTAGCGGAATTGGTCACTATTCGTCTACTTCTTTCAATTGCTACGATTAAAAATTAGTCTCTTCATCAATTAGATGTCAATAATGCCTTCCTACAAGGTGATCTAAATGAGGAAGTTTATATGAAACTTCCTCTTGGTTTTCCTCATCAAAGTGATAATCAAGTTTGTAAGCTCCATAAATCTATTTATGGACTAAAACAAGCCTCGCGTTAATGGTTCTCTAAATTCTCTTCTACTTTAATTCAACATGGTTTTCATCAATCTATTTCGATTACAGTCTCTTTACGTATATTTGTGATCATATTTCAGTATTTGTTCTTTTTTATGTAGATGATATTATCATTACGGGAAACAATGAATCTTTTATTTCCACAACAAAATAATTTCTGGCCAAATTTTTCTCCATTAAAGATCTTGGGCATCTAAGTTATTTTCTTGGTATTGGAGTTTCTCGTTCCAAAAAGGGATTACTTTTGTGTCAACGTAAATACACACTTGACATATTAAAGGATTCAGGTATGCTTGGTTCTCGTACAACTCCAATATTCCCGTGGAACAACATAGTCGATTTCTTCCGGATGACGACAATCCCTTATCTGACACGTCTCTGTATCGACGACTCATCGGTCGTCTCTTATATCTTACGGTCACTCGTCTTGACATTCAATATGTTGTCAACAAACTTAGCCAATTTATGCAAAGCTCTCGTTCCGCTCATTTTGATGCTGCAAATAAAGTCCTTCGATATCTCAAAGGTTCTATTGGTAACGGTTTATTTCTATAAGCGACGAGTTCTCTTTCTCTGGTCAGTTTTGCTGATTCGGACTGGGCAGGGTGCCCCGTCACTCGTCATTCTACTACCGGTTATTTTACAATGCTTGGTTCTAGTCCCATATCCTGAAAATCAAAGAAACAACCAACTGTTTCTCGATCATCTGCTGAAACTAAGTATCAGTCTCTTGCTGCTATTACCGTTGTAGTCCAATGGTTACATTCAATCTTATCTGAACTTGGTCTTCCATAATTTTCTCCTATATCAATCACTACAGGAAAAATACCCTATTGCAACTAGCTATTTGCAACATGCGACATATGCCAGTTGCAGTAAATTATATTTAGCAACAGACCTATTATAGTAATTGCAAAAGATGAGATTTAGCAACAGGCCTTTTCTTTCTATTGCGAAAAACATGTTTTTAGCAACTACGCTTCTCTTCCTATTGCAAAAACATACTTTTAGCAACTATGCTTACATAACAGTTGCAACAAACATATTATTTGCAATTACACTTCCAAGCCAGTTGCGAATAGATATCTTTAGCAACTGTTTTCGCCACTTGCAATAACTGTATTTTTTTACAACTGGTAAAGGCAGTTGTGAAAAACATACTATCAAAAATAAGTATCAGCATTTAGTGATTAACTTTTAATAATTAATTTTAAATAGTTACTATTAAATGATTAACTACTAGTAATTATATAATAATTAAGATTAATATTTAACAATCATTAATTAATAATAAAATTTATGTATTAGAAAGTGATATTTATAACTGATAATTAAATAATAATCATAATAATTAATAATTAACAAATAACAATAATTAACATTTAAAAAATAATAAAATAAATTATTATTATTAATAATAAATTAGTAATAAATAACTAATGGATAATAAATAATAATTAATTTGAAATATGAATAGGTTTAAATATTAAATAAATAATGAATAATTAAATAATTAATAAATTCATAATAAATAAATAAACGATAACTGATAATTAATAACTTAGTGAAAACATGGCTATATTACATTTCAATATTCATAATTAGTAACTAAATAAGTAACAACATTTAATAATAAGTGATAATTAAAAATTATTAAGAATTAATAAATTATAATTCGTTTTTACTACTTAATATTGATAATAAATGCTTAAGAAGAAATAATCAGTATCAAATTATCAATAGTTAAAAAGTAATAATTAAAGTTTAGTTATTAAGTTTTGAAAATTTATAATTATTTATCTTTAATATTGATAATTACTAATATTCATAATTAATAATTAGTAGTTAATATTACAAATTGTAACATGTATTGAAACCTTACAACTTAGAATTACACAAGACAACAAATTCTTTTAGTTCAGTCTGCTTTTTTTGTTTTAAATTTATATGCTTTAATTTCAAATAAACTTACCATAATTATATTTCTAATTGTTAACTTCCCGCTGCGAAAATTTTATTTACCGCCTTTTACCCCAAAACCCTACAATCCAGATCCTCTTTCTTCACATTCGAGGCGAGGACCATAACTTTCGTCTCCAACGATTTTTCATTATTTGCATACGTCAAAAAACCCCATTTCCCAAAGCCCTAACCTCTCCAAACCCATTCTCTCCAATTCTGGCTCTGAATTCCACGATAATAGCAGATCTAGATCCAGATCCAACAATGGAAAGGGCGGTAGCGGCGGCGGAAATGGTGGCGAGAAGAGAGATTCCTCTGACGACAAATCTGACAATAGCTCTTCAGTAGATCTGATAACCCTTTTCCTAAATCACTCTAAGGCTCACAACTTCCCAAGTCTTGAAAAAAAACGAAGATAGAATGTATGGGCGTGTTAACTGAAATCCCTAGCTGCCATTAGTAAGCTCACTCTCTCAAACTCTATTATATGGCTGCCTCAACTTTTCCAGTTTCTCCTGCCACCACCCTCTTCACTTCATCCAAAACCTCAACTTTTCTCACAATTTTCAGCTCACTTTTCACTAAGAAGTCTCCATTTCTCCCTCTTCTCAGATCCGTTACGGACAATGGGGATGGCAATATCGCGAGCCCTATGCCTGCTTCCACACTTGAAGAGAAAATTTGACAAAAAGGTAGAAGAAGCTATGGATTTGAAAGATAATGAAGCAGTTACTGGGGTTAATGGGTTTTCCTTGAAATACGAAGCTATCAATTCCGTTCCTACATTCAAAGAACCAAGATGGATTAAAGGGAACAGGGATTTGAGCAAGTTTGAGAAAAATGGGAAGATGGATTAAAGGGAACTACTACATTTAAAGATCCTCTTCACTTCATCCTTGTAAGTTATCCATGTACTTTAATTGGATCGTTCACTTTCTTATATAAAATAAGTATATGCAATGATATATTCAAATATTTATATTTATTTAGCATGTGAATTCGTGCATGTATGTGGTATGCATAATGTGTGAATATTTTTGAGGTTTCAGTAAATACATGTTATTTGCTTGTTGTGGGGTTTGAGGTCTGGTCTAATCGAATTATTTACAGCCACATGTATAGAGGTTTGTAAAAGTGATTGAATTTGCATGTGTCGTCTATGGTGCTTAGTTAAATGAATGCCTTTTGCTGTGTAACGTGTGATTACATTCATACATGTCAATGGTCATGGCTTCTTACCTATGAATGTTTTGGGCATTAGTATTAGCACTGTTGTGTAATCCTTTACTTGTGGTTTTGTTGCCAGAGAAAAGGTTCCGATAGTGGGATGATACAGTTCAAGTTCTGATGTCCCCACTTCTAAGCTAATGTAAATGTATATATATCGAATTTCTATCTGTTCGGTTTGTTCCTTCAACCTTAGTTTCCCTTTGCTTTCGTTCCTTAATTTATTTTTTATTCCATTGAGTATGTATGACATACATATGGCATTGGTGAACTCAACGCAGAAGGACCGCATCATTACAATCATTTAATCAAGATGCCCTTTGACTAATGCTAGTTTTGTTTGTGAAGTTTTCTTGTTATTGTGCTTTGTTTAGGTTGTTTTCTTGATAATTGGACGACTCTAGACTTCTGCTTTAGATGTGGTCGTAAGCTTCAAATCCAAACACTAGGCTCCAGATCCAGATCCGCACAAACATGGCAGACCTGAGGGCTTCAAATTCTTAGGTATGTACTTTATTTTTTTATTAAAATTTTAGTCGGATTTGTTTATTTTCATATCCAAACCCGAGAGCTTCAGATCCACATGAATTAGTGTGAGACCAAGCCCTGTGAATTTTGATGATGTAGTGACATTTTTTCTCTTTTTTTTGTGTTTTGGAATTACAGATCCTGAATTTGGATTTTTTCAATTTTTACAGATCATGTAAGTGTAATACACGGCGGCTTTTACGTTTCAATTTTTCAGTGGGAAGATCTAATGCAGGCTCTTTATGTTTAAGTGCTCCTTTGGTCTGCATTGAACAAATATTAAGTAAATGTAAGAGGACAAAAATGTAATATACGAAAAAATTGGGTAGTTGAGAAGAAAAGAGAAAGAACGTAAACATTGGAATGTATGGCATTAGTGTGGATTAAAGGAAGAAAGGAAAAATACTTTGGTCATTGCAGGGGGAGAGATGTGAGAGAGCAGTGACTTAGTGATGTAGCGAAAAGAAGTAGATAGAGGAGAAGTGTTGTGGATTGGATAACGTGGCAGCGAATGAGAGAAAGGTGGTGTGTAGGATCTAGCAAAAAAAGGGAGGAATGAGTGCAGGACTGACGCATAGAAGTAAAGGAAAAAGGTGCAGCAACTAGTTTGGAGGAGGTAAAGGCATGCATGCAGGAGTTGAGTGGACTGCGTAAAAAATGACCGGGTTTAAAGCGTCAAAACTATTTTATGCGACTAATATAAAATTTCCGTTATGGTACATACATAAAAGTAGTTCAATTTACATGTACATGTCAATGGCTGGGGCTGGTAATGGGCTAGAAGGGAAGTATTTCTGGCTTGCGTACAATATTTACAATGGGATGTTTGATTGGTTGAATTTGGACATACTTGATCCTTCACTAATGAGAGCTGGTTGATTAGATCGCAAAATCGGGTTTCCTCATCCTACCGAAAAAGCAAGAGCCTGAATCCTTCAGGTCCATTGTATATACTAAAATGCGTTTTACGAAAGATCCACTCGAGGAAAATGAATGTAAATCTTGATGTCAATTTTGAAGAGCTGGCTCGGTCTACTGGTGATTTAAATGGAGCACAGCTAAAGGTAGTTTGTGTAGAAGCGGGAATGCTTGCTCTGCGTAGAGAATCTAGAGATGCAATTGAGGTTTGTTGTTTCTGTTTAATTTTTTGCTACATGAAATATGCTTAAAAGTTTACATTTTACTACATGAAAATGTGTCGTACTATCATTATTTTTAGGATGCACTAATTAAGTCGGCATAGCAGCAAAGGGGAAAAGACATTATTATTTTTTGCTTTGTTTTCTAAAACATTGACCTAAAAAATAAATTCCTTAATTGTGTGTTATGTGCTTACGCCGAAACATTGATGGACCAAGAACTGCCGTAAGACTTCATTTCTATACCTGAATATTAATATTAATATTAATATTCCAATTTCAAATATAGTAAGGATGTTAATGTTCCACCTTGTGATATTCTGATAAATAGGAACTAATAGAATGTAATTGCTATACCGGAATAGCCAAGTGCTTGACTCGTGACTGGTTTGTGTAAATTCAGCTATTTTTATGTCCACAACAATGTTTTATTAAATGACTTCCTTCATCTGGTAGCTATACCATACTTTGTTTCAAATTCAGCTATTTGTGTGTCTTATCCAAAAAAATTCATAGTATGTTGGTTCATGCTTTCCCTGTTTGCATTAAAATTAGAAGTTTAATGTGTACTATTTTAATAGGTATGAGTTAATGTAACTGTGGATTCTGAAGCTTTTCTACTAAGGCCAAATTCGGAGGTGTACACCATTCAAGAGGCCGCCGGAACAACTGTGGCTTGGCACAAAGACTTCGTTTCACTAGAGTAGTATGTGCTTTTTATCTTTTCGGTGTTATGTTAAATTACATTTTGGAATTGTTGGTACGGTATGCGTTTATGTTATGTATGGATCACATTTGTTACTATGCTAAACTTTGAATGTAATTTGAACTAATATTATGTACGGATCGCATTTATATTATGTGTGAATCTATTGTTTTGTCAATGCTTTTTGGAATGTGTGTTTATTTTTTTGTAATATATCTTATTGTTATTGCAGTAAATTATTGAATGTAGGTATTGGTAAATTGTATGTAGCATCTGCAACAACTTATGAGAGATTTTGCAACATCTTAAGACAGTTACAAAAGATTTTGCAAAAGATTTTGCAACTGTCAAAAGCAGTTGTAGTATCTTGTTTGTCGAATGCCTGTTATAGGTTTATAACTGTCGTTTGTTGTTGCAAAATGATATGTTTCAACAACAAATGTCAGTTGCAATAAAGTATACCGCAACATCTTATTGTAACAGGCAGAAAACGTTGCGAAAATTAAAGGAACAGACTTTTTACAACTTTGGCTATACCAACGGGTGCGGGCCTGTTGCAATTGGTCTACTGCAACAGATATTGCCTGTTGCGAAAAGTTTTTTTTTTGTTGTAGTGAATTTATTGCGATAGTCAAGCAACAATCCATATTGCAGCTAATCCCGTCTTCCATGAACGAACTAAGCACATCGAAATAGACTGTCATTTCGTTCATGAAAATATGCTCTTCGGACTTATTACTCCTTCCTATATTCGTTCTTGCGACCAACTAGCGAATATTTTCACAAAACTACTAGGTGTTGATAATTTCAAAGGATTGCTTAGCAAGTTGGGGATGTTAAACTACATGAGCAATTCTCCAGGAAGTTACTCTACTGTTAAATTGCATGTACTATTCTCTAGGAAATGTGAAGCTACTATACTGTTAAATTGCATGTGTTATTCTCTAGGAAATGAGAAGCTACTCTACTGTTAAAATGCATGTGTTATTCCCCACGAAATGAAGCTACTCTTCATCCAGAGTTATTCTCCAGGAGTACATATAGGAATTAGTATGATAACGGTGGTTTTCAGCCGTGTATACTATTGCGTATAAATACCCATGTACTGAATCAAATAGAAATAGTAATCCATCTCAATCATTCCCTATTTTCACACTTTCCATTACGACTTATATATACTACTCAACAATTTTCTCAATTTTTTTTTGATGAAGTATATAAGTTACACGGCATGCCTTGAAGCATAGTTAGTGACAAGGACGCCATATTCACCAGTGCCTTTTGGCGAGAGTTGATGAGGCTACATGGATGCACTTTGAAGATGAGTTCGACATACCATCCACAAACTGATGTCAATCTAAAGCCATCAGCAAGATATTAGAAAGCTATTTGCATTGTTATGCGTGTCATAAACCTCAAGAATGGTCAAAATGGCTCTCTATATCCAAATAATGGTACAACACCAGTTAGTTCCATCAAAATGACCCCCTTTCTGGCAGTTTATGGCACACCACCACCAACCCTACTAACCTATGTGCTAGATACAGCAACACTTCCATAAGTGGAGCAGCGATTATTCTCGAGGGACATTGTTCTATAGTTGCTCATGGATAGCTAAAATTTGACACAATAAAGGATGAAGAACTATGCTGATGGGAAAACAGCGGAGAGGTAGTTTCAAGTAGGGGATTGATTCTTTCTTAAGTTACAATCTGTTGAAATCAAAAATGGATCTTAACACTCTAAAGGTGTTTGAGAAACACTTCACAAAAGTAGAATTTGAAAATATGGAGACATAAAATATAAAAGCAAGTAAAAACATGGAATTTTAGAGTGGTTCGATCAATTTAGACCTACGTCTGCTAAGAAGCTATTTTCATTATCATTTTTGGATTTACAAAGTACATGACTTCATTCACATCACTCATTTCTCTCTTTTATAATGATCTCCTCTATTTTCTCTCTTTTTTTGCTCTTGATTTCATTTGAATTCATGAAGGAATCGGTGAGATCTCTTGTTTCGTGATGGTAGTTGTGTAGATCTTCAATCACTTTAACAATTAGATGATCTTCATTAGCTCCATGGTGATTTTTTTTGGAGCTAAGCCATGGAGAGAATTTATGGAGGTTAGAGAAATTTAGAGTGGTGGAGAAGTGAAAATGGCAGCCCTTCTGGGTCCAAAATTCCCTCCTTTAAATGGTGCGAAAGTGGGGTATTTATAGGTGTAGTTTGGGGGTAGTGGCAAAGTTGTAATTATGGTGTGCAGGGTTTGGGTCGGTCATAAAAGTATTTACGAAAATGCCATTGGACAGTTGGCAACAGCTGGCATGCATGAACCACACCTGACCGACCCATCGCACATGTTTGCACGACCCAAAATATACATGCACGACCAGGATAGTAATGTGCGATCAGGAAAGTAATGCACGACCAGGATTTTGCCACCATGAATGTTTTATGCAACCGCCCCTTTTAATTACCACTTTTCCATCGTGTGACTTCTTGAACGAGCGAGCTATAGAACTCTTGCACGAATAGTAGTAGTATACAAATTTTATCCTTTGTTTTGTCTACCAAATTATACAACTGATCCACGCCATGCTGACGTAGACAAACTATTTTGGAGACAATGCTCCCACTTTTCACATAACTACTTCATATATCAACATGATGCTCGATCCATAGTTGTAAGCAATGCACGATCGGGAGTCTAAACAACGACCGACCAGTTGCTGGAGACTGCACGACCGGTGGTGCTCCGCTTGACCAGTGGTACTTTTAGGTAAATGACCCATTCAGCATGTTGTAATGGATGACCCTCAAGCACTGCTCGACCTAAGGACAGCACGACCGATCAGAGGTGTTATTCGACCTCATGTCTGCTCGACCGATCAGAGGTGCCACTGAAGGAGCAATGTTGTTTCATGTCTGGTGCAAATAAAGCTGCTCGACCCGCGGTGCTGAAGTGATCGACCAGCTTGGATGAACGACCAGCGTAGGTGAATTACCGGCATGGGTGAACGAACCTTGTATTCACATATTTTCCATTATTTATATATATGTAATATAATCGAATGCACTTATACTGTTCGACGTAATGTTTGAGTGAACTTTTGTTCTTGCATGGAGCCGGTCCATTGTCATCTGTCATACAGTCGACGCCTTATTTCGTGAACCGCGTTTATAATGAAGTTAACATTTTCCCCTCGGAGCTCATGTTTTCTGTTTAAAATATGAGCTTCGACACTTAACAGTTGTGATGCTATTTTCCTTTGATCAATAACGCCTAAGTTTTGAGGCTCTTGAATCAATCGACGTGTGTGAAATCAGATACAGTCAGGCTATAGTTTGTACTTTGGCTCTACTGGGATTTGGCAGCTCGATCTTTACACTGACTTGTATTCTTGGATTTGAGTTGGCAATTTTGTGAAATGGCTCGAGTTTGAATTATTCATATCCTGGTGTAGCCAAGCACTATCAATTTTGTATCTCAGACTCGAATGCTTTGAATTTAAATTTATTACGCGTTGAGATTTAATCGTAGCTTTTTTGTTCGCTATGGCGAATCATGCTTTGGTCCATTGACCCGTTGATTCCATATGGTCCAAGCACATGACTTGTTAGTTGAATTTATATGCTTCATGCCACTTGTTCTGTAATTAAAACAAGCACTTGCACACTTTTGAACTTATATTTTTTTATTAATCGTCCACATTAATAATAGATTAATTAATCATTAAAATGAATTATAGTGAGTTTTGTGGTTGGGATTGAATAATGTGCCTATACAGAACTATTTTGTTTAACTATTTATAATTTCGTTAAACATTGTCTGCGTAAATACGATACTAATTCGAATTCGCAACGACACTTGAGTTCTGCTAATCGATATGTATATCGAATACATATTTCAAGCATCACTCTTTTAACGACTCATACAGTCTTATACGACGGTTCATCTTTTATGAAACGTGTACCTGTTTAAGTTGGAACTTTTGATTCGAATTCTTGAGGCTAGAGGGACAACAGCTTTTGGATTGTAAACGAATTAGTTTTTGATTATTCCTTGTCCTCTTGACAATTTTCTAGGAAGATGCCATTCTATGCTAACTCACTATGTCCTTTAATCAAGCGTGCACTTACTTTGGCATTCCCAAATTTATCGCAAGATTGCCAGGGAAAGAAGAATTTGTTGATTGCCTAATTTTAGGCCTGCTGCGGTAGCTCAGTTAGATTTAGAAATTTGAATTTGCTTTTACACCATGGATCATCCTGGATATATAAAATTTTGAATCTCCGTTTCATGATGGCTTTCCCCAGTGATTAATTATTGCTCAATCTCCTTTTTATATCACATATTGAAACTGTTAACGGGTACTGGCTTCAATTCCTAAAGAAACATTACTGCTCTATTAGATTCGAACTATGTCATATTCGCACAGTTGCCTTTTAAGCATCGCTTATCTTTTGATTTGAAGTAAAATATCGTCCAGTTTATGGTTGGAGCTTTGCAGATGAGGAAGCCTTTATGTTAAGAGATTCTAATTAGGTTTCCTAGGTTAATCTTTATCGGTGCAACGAGTTTTATCGATATATCGAGCATATCGATTTTACGGAATATTTCAAATGCCCCCATTTTTGAAGGCAAGTTCAAGCCAAGTGTATTATCTTCCTTGATGAAAGTATATTGGTTCTTGGCTTGTTGCAATGTCATGATGGACTCGTGGTATTTTTCGCGGGCATTATTCAACTCTTATGTGGTTGTGCTGCCTCAGTACCGTAGGTCGTCACGAGTCGCAATAGCTCGATGTGATCAGCTTGTCGAGTTTTCCTTGATCGTGGTTGACGCGCTAAAAGCTTCTACTTTGTTGGCTAAAGCTAATCATGCGTAGAGCCTCTGAGCTTTGTCAATACAATAGGAATTCCGACTTTACTGGCTGGTTCAGTACTTCTACTTGAAGAAGTTTTTATATCTTTTTGCCCCCGCTAAGGAAGGTCTTATATTTAGTGCCCCTGCTAGGGGATGACTTATATTTTTCGTGCTTTCGTGCTCTCGCTTGAGAAGGCTTTGTATTTACCTTTGCTATGGAGGGATTGCCCTTGCTATGGAGGGACTTTGATTCGCCCTTGCTATGGAGGGACTTTGATTTGCCTTTGCTATGGAGGAACTTCGATTGACCTTGCTATGGAGGGATTACCCTTGCTATGGAGGGATTACCCTTGCCCCTGAGGAGTTACAGAAGGATTAGTAGCTTGTGGATTCTTCACATACGGTTGTAGTCTGTTCTTCTGAATCAACTCCTCAATCAAGCTTTTGAGGGGCCGACATTCATCTGTATTATGACCGGGTTGGTTGTGAAACCTACAGAACTTTCCCGAGTTTTCTGCCTTATCGCCTACCCTCGCCGGTTTTGGTTCCGCATATTCTTCAGAACCCTTTGTTGAAAGATAGACATTTTCAGGGGTGTCGTTCAAAGGCGTTAGCTCTGATGGATTAAAAATGTGAATCTTCTCATAATCTTTTTCGCCCTTTCCATCGTTGGCGCGCTTTTCCCCTGAATATTCTTATAGTTGTATTGAGTAGCAGCATTTTCGGGAGCTTCAAGAAGTTGGTTACCATCAATAATCTGAAGAGGCACAGGATTATTGTCCACTCTCATATACTCCTCTGCTTTTTTGTAGAATTTTTCAAGTGTGTTTGGTTCTTTCATTTTAATCCATCTACCAAATTCGCTCTTCTCATCTATGGCGCCGATTAGAGACATTAAGATCATGCAGAGTTGGGGATTTCCAGCTCGGACAAAGCAGCGTTGAATCTCTTGAGGAAAGCTTTGACATACTCTCCCAGATTCTGCTTTATTGATGTCAGAGAAATAACATCCTTAGCCTTCGTAGCTTGCAGCCTAAACTGCTCCTTGAATTTAGAGTCAAATCGACAAACTAATCAACAGATTTGGGCGGCAGCATCGTGAATTATAATGATGCCACACCTTCTAGTTAGAAAGGTAAATCTAGTAATTTGATCTCATCCGTCGCTTTGGCTGCATTCATATGCCATTCATGTTTATACAGGAAGTGATTTGGATCAAACGTCCCATTGTATGGAGGATGGGTAGGATGAGTGAACTTTTTAAGGAACTCTGCTTTGCGAATCCTTTTGGTGATCGAATTTTTGCTGGGGGAGAAGTCCCATTCCCTCTCACTATCCCTGCGAGCCATGTTTTCTTTCATGATTCGTTCAACCATATCCGCGATGTACTCTTTCGAGTTGTGTCATTCCGCAGAGCGGACTTCGATCTCTTTTCCAAATGCACGTCTTGGCGAGCGATCACGATTAGAGGATATAGGTCTTCTACCCCCACTATGGGGAGGTGCCCTCTTGAAAGGATTTGAAACTCGTCGGGTATTTCTATTGGAATAGCTTTTAGTCTTCAGCTTCGAGTCCTGGTCATCAGCGTCCCCTTTGTCACTTTCCCGGCCATCAATCCCTTCCACGTTATCATCACGATAAGGTTGAAGTGAACTCTTTGAGGAGGACCGAGATTCACTTGCGCCTTCAAAAGAACATTCATCTTATCGTTAAGGGCATGATTAGCGTCAATTAAAGCTTCATTAGCATCCTTTAAAGTTTTTTTTGGAGGCTTTCATCTGTTGACTCAAGTTAGCGACAATGGCATCTAATTCAACCTGGTTACTCCAGCTCCAGCTATTGAGTTTACTCCAACTTCAAAGCGGTTGGTTAGTCGTGTAGCTTCATTAGCAATGTTGTCGGTTTCTCCAACGGTTTTACTTGCTGTTTTCTTAGATTTTACCATTATTTCAGACAAGGCTTTGAATTTCGGAGAGAAGTCGTTTATTGGCCCGGATCTTAGATTTGGAGAATCTATAGTGGAAACGGGCTTCGCACTTGAATGTAATTACAAAGCAGTTAGCCTTGAGAGAGTGAACGTGGCCCTACGGTGGACGCCAAAAATGTGAAATCAGATCTTAACACTCCAAAGGTGTTTGAGCAACACTTCACAAAAGTAGAATTTGAAAATATGGAGTCACGAAATATAAAAGCAAGTAAAAATATGGAACTTTAGAGTGGTTCAGTCAATTTAGAACTACGTCCACTATAGAAGCTATTTTCATTATCACTTTTGGATTTACAAAGTACATGACTTCATTCATATCACTCATTTCTCTCTTTTATAATGATCTCCTCTATTTTCTCTCTTTTTTGCTCTTGATTTCACTTGAATTCACGAAGGAATCGGTGAGATCTCTTGTTTTGTGATGGTAGTTGTGTAGATCTGCAATCACTTTAACAATTAGATGATCTTCATTAGCTCAATGGTGAATTTGTGTTGGATCTCAGCTTTGGAGATAATTAATGGAGGTTAGAGAAGTTTACAGAAGTTTAGGGCGGTGGAGAAGTGAAAATGGTAGCCCTTTGGGGTTCAAAATCCCCTCCTTTGAATGGTGCAAAAGTGGGGTATTTATAGGTGTAGTTTGGGGGTAGTGGCAAAGTTGTAATTATGGGGGGTAGGGTTTGGGTCGATCATAAAAGTATTTACGAAAATTCCACTGGACAGTTATCAACAGTTGGCATGGGCGAACCACAGTTGACCGACCCGTCACACATGTTTGCACGACCCAAAATATACATGCACGACCAAGATAGTAATGTGCGACCAGGAAAGTAATGCACGACTAGGATTTTACCACCATGAATGTTTTATGCAACCGTCCCTTTTAATTACCACTTTGCCATCATGTGACTTCTTGAACGAGCGAGCCATAGAACTCTTGCACGCACAGTAGTATACAAATTTTATCCTTTGTTTCGTCTACCAAATTAATACAATTGATCCACGCCATGCTGACATGGACAAACTATTTTGGAGACAACACCCCCACTTTTCACGTAACTGGTTCATATACCAACAAAAATTAAAGTGGATGCTCGACCCATAGTTATAAACAATGCACGACCGGTAGTCTGAACAATGACCGACCAGTTGCTGGAGATTGCACGACCGGTGGTGCTCCGCTCGACCAGTGGTACTTTTGGGTGAACGACCCATTCAACATGCTTTAATGCACGACCCTCAAGCACTGCTCGACCCAAGGACTGCTCGACCCCGTGTCTGCTCGATCGATCCAAGGTGCCACTGAAAGAGCGATGTTGTTTCACATCTAGTGCAAATGAAGTCGCTCGACCCGCGGTGCTAAAGTGATCGACCGGCATGGATGAACGGCCAGCGTAGGTGAGTTACCAGCATGGGTGAACGACCCTTGTATTCACATATTTGCCATTATTTATATATATGTAATATAATCGCATGCGCTTATGTTGTTCGACGTAATGTCTGAGTGAACTGTTATACTTGCATGGAGTCGGTCCATTGTCATCTGTCATACAGTCGATGCCTTACTTAGTGACCCATGTTTATAATGGAGTTAACGTTTGCCCCTTGATGCTCATGTTTTCTGTTTAAAATAGGAGCTTCAACACTTAACGGTTGTAATGTATTTATCTTTGATCAATAACGCCTAAGTTTTGAGGCTCTTGAATCAATCGACGTGTGTGAAATCAGATCCAGTCTGGTTATAGTTTGTACTTTGGCTCTACTAGGATTTGGCAACTCGATCTTTACACCGTCCTGTATTCTTAGATATGATTCGTCAATTTTGTGAAATGGCTCAAGTCTGAATCATTCATATCCTGGTGTAGCCAAGTAATTTCAATTCTGTATCTCAGACTCCAATGCTTTGAATTTAAATTTATTGCACGTTGAGATTTAATCGTAGATTTTTTGTTCGCTATGGCGAATCATGGTTTGGTCCATTGACCCGTTTATTCCAAATGATCCAAGCAAAGAACTTGTTAGTTGAATTTATATGCTTCATGCAACCTGTTTTGTAATTAAAACAAGCACTTGAACAAATTTGGACCTATATTTTGTTATTGATCGTCCACATCAATAGCAAAATAGTTAATCATCAAAAATAAATTATAGTGAGTTTTGTGATTGGGATTGAATAACGTGTCTATACAGAACTATTTTGTTTAACTGTTTATAATTTCGTCAAACATTGTCTGCATAAATACGATACTAATCTAAATTTGTAACTACATTTGAGTTCTGCTAATCGATATGCATAACGAATACAGATTTCAAGCATCACTCTTTTAGCAACTCATATAGTCCTATACGACGGTTCATATTTTATGAAACGTGTACCTGTTCAAGTTGGAACTTTCGATTCGAATTCTTGAGGCCTGAGCGACAACAGCTTTTAGATTGTAAATGAAACAGTCTTTGATTATTCCTTGTCCTCTTGACAATTTGCCAGGAAGATGCCATTCTATGCTAACTTACTATGTCTTTTAATCAAGCGTGCGGTTACTTTGGCATTCCAAAATTTGTCGCAAGATTGCCAGGGAAAGAAGAATTTGCTGATTGTCAATTTTAGGCCTGCTGCGGTAGCTCAGTTAGATTTAGAAATTTGAATTTGAATTTGCTTTGACACCATGGATCATCCTCGGATATATAAATTTTTGAATCTTCATTTCACGACGGCTTGCCCAGTGCTTAATTATTGCTCATTCTCCTTTTTATATTACATATTGAAACTGTTGACGGGTACTGACTTCAATTCCTTGAGAAGCGTCACTGCTCTATTAGATTCGAACTATACAATATTCGCACGAGCATCGCTTATCTTCAGATTTGAAGCAATATATCATCGGGTTTCTTTGAGTTATTTATGGTTGGAGCTTTGCAGACGAGGAAACCTTTGTGTTAATAGATTCTAATTTGGTTTCCCAGGTTGATCTTTACCGATGTAGCGAGTTTTATCGACATGTCGAACATATCGATTTTGCCGAATTTTTCAAATGCCCCATTTTTGAAGGCAAGGTCAAGCCAAATGTATTGGCATCCTTGATGAAAGAATTTTGGTTCTTGGCTTGTTGCAATGTCGTGATGGACCCATGGTATTTTTCGCGGGCATTATTCAACTCTTATGTGGCTGTGTTGCCTCGATACCGTGGGTCATCACGAGTCGCAAGAGCTCGACGTGATCATCTTGTCGAGTTTTCCTTGATTGTGGTTGACGCGCTAGAAGCTTCTACTTTGTTGGTTAAAGTTATTTAATTTTTCCAATCATGCGTAGAGCCCTTGAGCTTTGTCAGTACAATAGGAATTCCGACTATACTGGTTGGTTCAGTACTCCTACTTGGAGAAGTTTTTATATCTTTGCGCCCCTGCTAAGTAAGGTCTTATATTTAGTTCCCCTGCTAGGAGAGGACTTATATTTTTCGTGCCCCCGCTTGAGGAGGTCTTTGTATTTTCCCTTGCTATGGAGGGACTTTGATTTGCCCTTGCTATGGAGGGACTTTGATTTGCCCTTGCTATGGAGGGATTGCCCTTGCTATGGAGGACAAGACTTTTAATTTTGCCTCTGCTATGGGAGGACTTTTAATTTTGCCTCTGCTGTGGGAGGACTTTTAATTTTGCCTCTGTTGTGGGAGTATTGCCCTAACTATGGAGGGACTTTGATTTTTGCCTCTGTTGTGGGAGGAAGAAAATTTTAATTTGCCCTTACTACGAAGGTACTTTGAATTTCTCCTTTGTTATGGGACGATGAAAATTTTAATTTGCCCTTGCTATGGAGGGACTTTGAATTTCGCCTATGCTATGGGAGGACGAAAATTTTAATTTCCCTTTTCTATGGACGTAATTTTAAATTCGCCTCTGCTATGGGAGGACGAAATTTTAATTTTCCTTGCTATGGAGGGACTTTGATTTGCGCGCCATTCCACAAGATGAACATCAGTCGTCGTGTCGGATACGCTTAACTATGGTAAGCGATTACAGCCGGACTGAGAGGCTCTCTTGACAGAACTTTGCAGGGTTTGCGTCATTCTGCAGGGTGAACATCGGTCCTTGTGTGTCAGATACACTTATCCATAGTAGGCGATCGCATCCGGACCGAGAGGTTCTTTCAAACATCAGTCGTCGTGTCGGATGCACCTAGATATAGTAAGTGATTGCATATAGACTGAGAGGTTATGACCCCTTAGAACTTGCAAGGGTTTGCATCATTCCGTGGAGCGAACGTCGGCCTCCTGCTAGATGTACTTGACTATGGAAAGTGATCGCAGCCGGGCACGGGAAGCCCCTTGGAACTTGCAACCTCTAGCATTGACTTTGCATCCGCTTGTTGAACTCTCCACTATCTGACTCTTATCAACTCCTCTTGCTCACTCTTCAAGGTGGTGCTTTTCATTGTTGCATTTATGCGTTTTGATGTTTTTTGCACTCGACGCTTGAGTTGGTGTAATTGAGGTTGCCACATTGCATTGGGTTTCGAGGAAGCAAGCATTTGTCGGATAGCCTATAATAAGAAATCGCCTCTATTTTCTCTCTTTTATAATGATCTCCTCTATTTTCTCTCTTTTTTGCTCTTGATTTCACTTGAATTCACGAAGGAATCAGTGAGATCTCTTATTTCGTGATGGTAGTTGTGTAGATCTTCAATCACTTTAACAATTAGATGATCATCATTAGCTCCATGGTGAATTTGTGTTGGAGCTAAGCTTTGGAGAGAATTAATGGAGGTTAGAGAAGTTTAACGTGGTTGAGAAGCAAAAATGGTAGCCCTTCGGGGTCCAAAATCCCCTCCTTTGAATGGTGCAAAAGTGGGGTATTTATAGGTGTAGTTTGGGGGTAGTGGCAAAGTTGTAATTATGGTGTGTAGGAATTGGGTCAGTCATAAAAGTACTTACGAAAATGCCACTGGTCAGTAAGCAACAACTGGCATGCGTGAACCACGGCTGACCGACCCAGAATACATGTTTGGACGACCCAAAATATACATGCACGACTAGGATAGTAATGTGCGACCAGGAAGGTAATGCACGACCAGGATTTTGCCACTATGAATGTTTTATGCAACTGTCCCTTTTAATTACCACTTTGTCGTTGTGTGACTTCTTGAACGAGCGAGCCATAGAACTCTTGCATGCATAGTAGTATACAAATTTTATCCTTTGTTTTGACTACCAAATTAATACAACAGATCCACGCCATGTTGACGTGGACATACTATTTTGGAGACAACGCTCCCACTTTTCACGTAACTACTTCATTTATCAACATGCATTAAAGTGGATGCTCGACCCATAGTTATAAGCAATGCATGACCGGTAGTCTGAACAACGAACGACCAGTTGCTGGAGACTGCACGATCGGTGGTGCTCCGCTCGACCAGTGGTACTTTTGGGTGAATGACCCATTCAACATGTTGTAATGCACGACCCTCAAGCACTGCTCGACCCAAGGACTGCTCTACCGATCAGAGGTGCTGCTCGAACTCATGTCTGCTCGACCGATCAAAGGTGTCGCTGAAGGAGCACTATTGTTTCACGTCTAGTGCAAATGATGTTGCTCGACCCTCGGTGATGAAGTGATCGACCAACATGGATGAACGATCAGCGTAGGTGAATTACCAGCATGGGTGAACGACCCTTGTATTCACATATTTTCCATTATTTATATATATGTAATATAATCGCATGCAATCATACTATTCGACGTAATGTCCGAGTGAACTGTTGTATTTGCATGGAGCCGGTCCATTGTCATCTGTCATACAGTTGACGCCTTATTTTGTGAAATGGCTCGAGTCTGAAATATTCATATCCTGGTGTAGCCAAGCACTTTCAATTTTTATCTCAGACTCGAATGCTTTGAATTTAAATTTATTGCGCATTGAGATTTAATCGTAGCTTTTTTGTTTGCTATGGCGAATCATGCTTTGATCCATTGACCCGTTGATTCCAAATGATCCAAGCAATTGTTAGTTGAATTTATATGCTTCATGCCACCTGTTCTGTAATTAAAACAAGCACTTGCATAATTTTGGACTTATATTTTGTTATTGATCATCCACAATAACATATTAGTTAATCATTAAAAATGAATTATAGCGAGTTTTGTGACTGGGATTGAATAACGTGCCTATACAAAACTATTTTGTTTAACTGTTTATAATTTCGTCAAACATTGTCTGGATAAATACGATACAAATCTGAATTCGTAATGACATTTGAGTTCTGCTAATCGATATGTATAGCGAATACAAATTTCAAGCACCACACTTTTAACGACACATACAGTCGTATACAACGATTTATATTTTATGGAACATGGTCCTGTTCAAGTTGGAACTTTCGATTCGAATTCTTGAGGCTAGAGCGATAACAGCTTTTGGATTGTAAACGAACCAGTCTTTGATTATTCCTTGTCCTCTTGACAATTTGCTGGTAAGAAGCCATTCTGTTCTAACTCACTATGTCTTTTAATCAAGCATGCACTTACTTTGGCATTCCCAAATTTGTCGCAAGATTGTCAGGGAAAGAAGAATTTTCTGATTGTTTATTTTCAAGCCTGCTGCGGTAGCTTAGTTAGATTTAGAAATTTGAATTTGAATTTTCTTTGACACCATGGATCATCTTAGGATATATAAAATTTTGAATCTCCGTTTCACGACGGCTTGCCCAGTGCTTAATTATTGCTCAATCTCCTTTTTATATCACATATTAAAACTGTTGATGGGTACTGGCTTCAATTCCTTGAGAAGCGTTACTTCTCTATTAGATTCGAACTATGCCATATTCACACAAGCATCGCTTATCTTCATATTTGAAGCAAAATATCGTCGGGTTTCTTTGAGTTATTTATGGTTGGAGCTTTGCAGACGAGGAAGCCTTTGTGTTAAGAGATTCTAATTGGGTTTCCCATATTGATCTTTATCGATGCAGCGAGTTTAATCGACATATCGAGCATATCGATTTTTCCGAATTTTTCAAATGCCCCAATTTTGAAGGCAAGTTCAAGCCAAGTGTATTGGCTTCCTTGATGAAAGTATATTGGCTCTTGGCTTGTTGCAATGTCGTGATGGACCCATGGTATTTCTCGCAGGCATTATTCAACTCTTTTGTGGTTGTGTTGCCTTAGTACCGTGGGTCATCACGAGTCGCAAGAGCTCGATGTGATCAGCTTGTCGAGTTTTCATTGATTGTGGTTGACGCGCTAGAAGCTTCTACTTTGTTGGCTAAAGTTATTTAAACTTGTCAATCATGCGTAGAGCCTCTAAGCTTTGTTAATACAATAAGAATTCCGACTTTACTGGCTGGTTCAGTACTTCTACTTGGAGAAGTTTTTATATCTTTGCGCCCCCGCTAAGGAAGGTCTTATATTTAGTTCCCCTGATAGGGGAGGACTTATATTTTTCATGCCCCCGCTTGAGGAGGTCTTTGTATTTGCCCTTGCTATGGAGGGAGTTTGATTTGCCCTTGCTATGGAGGAATTGCCCTTGCTATGGTGGGACTTTGATTTGCCTTTGCTATGGAGGGATTGCCCTTGCTATGGAGGACAAGACTTTTAATTTTTCCCCTACTGTGGGAGGACTTTTAATTTTGCCTCTGCTGTGGGAGGACTTTTAATTTTGCCTCTGTTGTGGGATGATTTCCCCTTCTATGGAGGGACTTTGATTTCTGCCTCTGCGGTGGGAGGACGAAATTTTTAATTTGCCCTTACTATAGAGGGACTTTGAATTTCTCCTTTGCTATAGGAGGACAAAAATTTAATTTACCCTTGCAATGGAGGAACTTTGAATTTCGCCTCTGCTATGGGAGGACAAAATTTTTAATTTTCCATTGCTATGGACTGATTCTTAATTTCGCCTCTACTATGGGGGGACGAAATTTTAATTTGCCCTTGTTATGGAGGGACTTTGATTTGCGCGCCATTCCACAAGTTGAACATCAGTCGTCGTGTCGGATACGCTAAACTATGGTAAGAGATCGCAGCCGGACTTAGAGGCTCTCTTGATAGAACTTTGCAGGGTTCACATCATTTCGCAGGGTGAACATCAGTCCTAGTGTGTCGGATACACTTATCCATAGTAGGCGATCGCTTCCAGACCTAGAGGTTCTTTCGAACATCATTCGTCGTATCGGATGCACCTAGCTATAGTAAGTGATCGCATCTAGACTGAGAGGTTGTGACCCTTTAGAACTTGCAAGGGTTTGCATCATTCCGTGGAACGAGCGTCGGCCTCCTACTGGATGTACTTGACTATGGCAAGTGATCGCAGCCGGGCGCGGGGAGCCCCTTGCCCCTGAGGAGTTACAGAAGGATTAGTAGCTTGCGGATTCTTCACATACTGTTGCAGTCTGTTCTTCTGAATCAACTCCTCAATCAAGCTTTTGAGGTGCCTACATTCATTAGTATTATGACCGGGTTGGTTGTGAAACCTACAGAACTTTCCCGAGTTTGCTGCCTTGTCGCCTACCCTAGTCGGTTTTGGTTCTGCATATTCTTCAGAACTCTTTGTTGTAAGATAGAAATTTTCAGGGGTGTCATTCAAAGACGTTAGCTCTGATAGATTGAAAAGGCGAATCTTCTTCTAATCTTTATTGCCCTTTCCATCGTTGGCATGCTTTTTCCCCTGAGTATTCTTCTGGTTGCATTGAGTAGCAGCATTTTTGGGAGCTTCAAGAAGTTGGTTACCATCAATAATATTAAGAGGCACAGGATTATTGTCCACTCTCATATACAACTCTGCTTTTTTGTAGAATTTTTCAAGCGTGTTTGGTTCTTTTATTTTAATCCATCTACCAAATTCGCTCTTCTCATTTATGGCGCCGATTAGAAACATTAAGATCATGCGGTGTTCGGGATTTCCCACCTCGGACAAAGCAGTGTTGAATCTTTTGAGGAAATCTTTGATAGACTCTTCCTGATTCTTCTTTATTGATGTCAGAGAAATAACATTCTTAGCCTTCGTAGCTTGCAACCTAAACTGCTCCTTGAGTTTTAGAGTCAAATCGACAAACCGATCAACAGATTTAGGCGGCAGCTTCGTGAACCATAATGGTGTCACACCTACTACATAGAGAGGGAAGCTAGGCATTTGATCTCGTCTGTCGCTTTGGCTGCATTCATATGCCATTCATATTTATACAGGAAGTGATTTTGATCAGACGTCCCGGTGTATGGAGGCAGGATAGGGTGAGTGAACTTTTTAGGGAACTCTGCTTTGCGAATCCTTTTGATGAACGGATTTTTGTTGGGGGAGAAATCTCATTCGCTCTCACTATCCTTGCGAGCCATGTTATCTTTCATGATTCGTTCAACCATATCCGCGATGTACTCTTCCGAGTTGTGTCGTTCTGCATAGCGGACTTTGATCACTTTTTTGGATGCTCGTCTTGGCGAGCGATCACGATTAGAGGATCTAGGTCTTCTACCTCCACTATGGGAAGGTGCCCCCTTGGCAGGACCTGCAACTCGTCGGGGAATTTCGATTGGAATGACTTTTAGTCTTTAGCATCGAGTCTTGGTCATCAGCTTTGCCTTTGTCACTTTCCCAGCTACCAAGCCCTTCCATGTTATCATTACGATGATGATCAGAGGCTGATGAATTCGCGTTCTCGTCAAGGTTGATGTGAATTCTTTGAAGGGAAGCGGGATTTACTTGCGCCTTTAAAAGAACATTAATCTTATCGATAAGGGCCTGATTAGCGTCCATCAAAGCTTCATTAGCATCCGTTAAAGTTTTGTTGGAGGCTTCCATCCGTTGACTCAAGTTAGCGACAATGACATCTAATTCAGCTCTGTTTACTCCGGCTCCAGATATTGAGTTTTCTCCAACTTCAAAGCGGTTGGTAAGTGGTGTAGCTTCGATAGCAACGTTGTCGGTTTCTATTGTCTGAGTGAACTGTTGTATTTGCATTATTTTGCATTATTTATATATGTAATATAATCACATATTTTCTCCAACTTCGCATATTTTGCATTATTTATATATGTAATATAATCGCATGCACTCATACGGTTCGACGTAATGCCTGAGGGAACTGTTGTATTTGCATGGAGTCGACCTATTGTCATCTGTTGTATAGTCGACGCCTTATTTTGTGAAACGTGTTTATAACGGAGTTAACACAGTCTTATAATCAAATCGCTGTAAGTAATGCTAAGATAACAAAACTGTCCCCATGTTTTATTGGACCCTAAATTTTTTGGAGAGGTAGCATATGAATTGGAGCTACTGCAGGTTCTCGAATACATCTAGTATCCCATGTGTCACAATTGAAGAAGAGGGAACGACAAAGAATAATTATTCAGCAAAACAACCTCTCCTTCATATAAGAAATTATTGGGGAGCCAAAATCAATTTTGGACAGACGGATATTCCCCAAAAACAACAAGGCAGTTACTCAAGTACTTGTTAAATGGAAGCAGATGAGTCGTGAAGAATCGACTTTAGAAGATTACTGGGATTTGATCAAGCGTTTTCCGGCCTTTGACCTTGAGACAAGGTCAAATTTTGAAGGAGAGGGACTGTTAGGCGTCAACACTGTGCATCACAAACTTTGGAGTAAATAGGAACATCCAATGGTGATTCAACAGCCTTCAAAACGATGGAGAAGATAAAGGACATTTCCACAAACACTCGATTACCTGAAGCAAACACAACAGCAGTGGTGAATGGGTCAAAGTTGATGGTCAACTCTACGACCAGAAATGAAGATATTTATTAGTTGGTACCTTAATCTTGCGTTACTTGGAAATGTTAATATATATTAATGATGCCAAACTACTTGTATAACTTTATGATTAACATATAATATATATACATGGCACTCTCTCTTACAAATACGTTTGTAAGAACAAAGTTGTAGTTCACTATATTTTTAGATTTTACCATCAAGGGTTGGTGATTGGTGGTAATGTTTGTATTAGAATTAACCTCGGCACAGTATTGCAAATTTGCTTCTTTTAAGGTAGCAGTTTATATAGCTTTGCTCCATATTTAGCAACATGTACATCAAGCTGAATTCATCTGACTAAACACACTATTCAATATTAGGACATGAAGCAATGCATTGCAGGCATTACAAACACAATGATAATCCAATCCTTCCAAGCATTCGGCCTAGCTCCAAGCTAACAGAGGCGTAAGTTAAAAAGAACAGTAAGTACAATGTTATCGCTACTTCTTATTTGCGAGTAGCTAGGAAAAATGATTCAGATACATAAGCAAGTGCTCGCTGCAGTACAATGCTATCTAAAGAGGATAAGAATAGTTTGAATTGGTTACATGCATTTAATGATTCAAATTTGATAAAGTTACCGGGTCAAATTATTTTTGGATCTGAGAAATGAAGGGTCCTTCTTGGTGGCTTTTTGTTTTGATTGGATCATCGATTGTTTAGTATAGATTCAGCCATGAAGGCTGGGCTGGTATTTTATGAACATTGCCCAAAGGGGTGTGTGCTTATTAGTTAATTCGTGTCCCATTTTCAGCTACATATATAATATACAATGGTACTTCTCTACGATTTCCCCTACTAAGATTGTATATTCTATGAACATGATGATTATTAATCTTTTGAACACTTAACACAGCTAGTTCATTGTGTTGTAGAGAAACGATGAATCCACTATTCATCAGTTTGCATTCGGTGATATGCACAAGAATATGGAGTAGATTACTTGGAGGTATTTGCACCGGCTGCTAAGACGGACACGGTAAGATTAATCGTTGCAATTGCAGCACATAAAGGCTGGAAAATTTATCAGCTTAACGTAAAATCAGCATTTCTTCATGGAGAGTTGAATGAAGAGGTATTTGTTGAGCAACCAGAGGGCTTTGTAGTGAAGGATGAGCCTCACAAAGTCTATAAGTTGAAGAAGGCATTGTATGGCTTGAAACAAGCTCCTCGAGCTTGGTTTAGTCGTATTGAATCGCATTTTCTAAAGGAGGGTTTTGAAAGGAGTCACAATGAGCAAACGCTTTTCACGGAAACTAAGCTTATACGTTGATGATTTGATTTTTACTGGAAATGATGATGTTATGTCCAATGATTTTAGGAAGTCAATGATGAGAGAATTTGATACGAGTGATTTGGGAAAGATGAAGCATTTCCTTGAGATTGAGGTCTTACAGATGGATTGTGGAAAAAAAAATTAGTCAAAAGAAATATGCAGTGGAGGTGCTTGAAAGATTTGGAATGGCTGAAAGTAAAGGTGTGCACAACCCCATTGTGCCAGATTTAAAACTGAGTAAGAATGAGAATGGAGCTAAAGTGGATTCAACTTATTTCAAACAAATTATAGGCAGTTTGATGTATTTAACTATGACACGTCCAGACTTGGTGTTTGTGGTGGGTTTGATCAGTAGATTTGTGTCTCGGCCTACAGAACTTCATCTACAAGCTGCAAAGATGGTTCTGTGGTATCTAAAAGGTTGTGCATTGTGGCACAAAGGACCAAACTGCACATATTATGACTATACCTCTCAAGCTTGATCTCTTCCAGAAGCTTCGAGGTCTGCTAGGAGTATGTGAAGAACCTACTTTAAACTAATTGCTAAACGCAGTTAGTTCAAGGGAGGGAATGTGGAGTAATACAAATGTTTCAGTCCAGTTTTTTATTTTGTTTAATAATCTGCCTATCTTGTATATGTTTCCCTGCACGTTTACCATGTTTTTAGCCGAGTGCATGGTCTGTTTTTTGATTTTTTTTGATTTTTTTTTTCTCTATGTTATCTTGTAAGGCAGTATAAAAATCAGCAGCAGTTGTTCAATAAAAGATAAGTCATTTTCCATTTTATTGTTTGCTTTTTGTGATCAACTCAATACTCCCTAACATACACCACTCATCAGTGACAAAACAAAAAGAAGATAAGTAGAATACCATTAATTAAAATCACAGGCACACCCCCTATGCACACATCAGTCATCAGGGCATAACATTTTGTTTTACTCACTCATCAGTCATCAGTGACATAGGTACACCCCCTATGCACACAGAACACCATTAATTAAAATCATGTAATCTACTGAGTACAATCAATTAGACTGGGGAGCCCTTTTTTTCAATGGCTTAAAAGTGGCCTCGTTGCCACATTTTCCACAGATTTCATCGGATTGACGAATGATTGATCCACTGCGATGATGAGCACACATGAAATGAGCGCATTCCTGCGCTTGAAATAGGGCTTCTTGATTGCATAACTCACACTCTTGAAGATGGGGAGGAGCATTGAGGCGAAGGGTTGAAGGAGGAGGAGAAGACCCGTGTAGCCATAACGTTTGAGGAAGAGGAGGAGGAGGAGGAGGAGGTATGGATCTTGGGGGAAGTTGGACAGGAAGGATGAAGGCATAAGGCTCAAGGGTCTTAGGCGGGTTGATTCTGTTATACCGCATAAACGCTAATTCGAAAATTGGGTTAACAGAAAATTGAAATAGAAATGGGAAAGTTTACCGATTTGTATTCCGATTGCAAGTTTGATTATCAAATCCGAGTCCACCACTGTGCTGTTCCCTTAAAACAGAATTGCTCCCCCTTACGGCGCGGCGGGTTAAGATGAGCAACTGTTTCCCAAGGTGAAACGGAATCAAGTCCGCAAGGCTGCGCTGGCGATGCGAACGTCGACGAACTCAAGAGAAGTTTCAGTCAGAACAAGTGTGTGGGAGGAAGAAGATGGTCAGAATTCAATTATTTCGATAATAAAAAACGGTTCTGACTCCATCGTTATTTATATATGAAACGGGTGACGATTTGGTTCAAATGGACGCATCGTTTGGAAAGGTAGCGACCCGTTTCCAAACGTTGCAACCCATTTGAATTCGTATCCGCTTTAAAACCATGACCGTTCAGCCCAGCAATTTCGGCCCGTTAATGCACACTGTACAGTGCAGCAAAAATAAAGTTCCGGCCCGCTAATGCACAATGCACAGTGCACATTGCAAAGTGCTAAGTGCCTACAAGACGCCTCAAACGCCCATTCGCACACGCGTACGGGAGCGGGTGCGGGCACGGGCACGGGCTCGGGCTCGGGTTCGGGTACGGGTACGGGTGCGGGTGCGGGTGCGGGTTGGTGCGTTGCACCAACCCTTAGTCTTGCATCCCTCTATTTCACCTCTCTCATATCATTGTAATTAATATAGGGTAACTATCCTAATATATAAGGACCTACAACCCTTGGTCTTACAAGATATGGGACTATTACCCTACAACTCATTTATTACCCTACAACTCATTTATTTCCAATTAACTCATTTATTTCCAACAATCCCCCACATAAATGAGTAATTCTTTAACTTGTTCTTAACTTATTGAAATTATGTTGTATCGGTTGAAGTAGCACTATGGCCTTGAACTTTCCTAGTGTTATCTATTTAACCTACTAGCGAATCAGTAGACTTGTGAATGTCCTTGAACTGTAAGCTTTTTGTATAGGTCAGGATAGTAGATAACACACAACATGATTTCTAAACTTCCTTGGTTCTCTGTTTGTGTTCGTTTTTGCCATGAACACCCGCTTGGTCTCATGAGTGTTTTAAAGAATTCGACTTATAATTCTTTTTGAAGCGGCGCCTTCACACTCACGTAGGTGATTCTATAAAGAGTATCCCGTAATACTCCACTTGGGTCTTTTAATCCCACAGTATAGACATCATTAAAAGCTAAACTTATCCTATTCTCTGACGGGTTGTGCACTGACTTATCATAGGAATGGTTTGTATTTAACAGTGCCATTAAGTTTATCTATAAACTTAGTTGTCCCTTTGAACCTAGATCTTGGGATCTCCAGTCAACTAGGTGGGGTTTCCGTTTTAGAAAACTTTTAATTCATAGGTCTTAAACCCATTCCCATCGATAAGGTTTGAACTTTCTCTCTTGGCAAGCCTTTGGTAAGTGGATCCGCTATGTTATCCTTTGACCTTACATAGTCTATAGTGATAACTCCATTAGAGAGAAGTTGTCTTATGGTTTTGTGTCTACGACGAATATGTCGAGACTTACCATTATACAATGTACTATTTGCCCTTCCTATAGCAGATTGACTGTCACAATGTATACATATTGGAGGTACAGGTTTTTCCCAATTTGGGATATCTTCCAAAAAACCCCTAAGCCAATCTGCTTCTTCTGCGGCTTTATCTAGAGCAATGAACTCCGATTCCATTGTCGACCTTGCTATGCAAGTCTGTTTGGATGATTTCCATGAGATTGCTCCATTTCCTAATGTAAACACATATCCACTTGTGGATTTTGTGTCATTTGAGCCAGTTATCCAATTTGCGTCGCTGTAACCTTCCACTACTGAAGGATAATTTGTATAGTGCAAACCAAAGTTCTGTGTATATTTTAGATATCCAAGAACTCTTATTATTGCTTTCCAATGATGTTTACCAGGATTGCTGGTGAATCTGCTAAGTTTACTTACAGCATATGCGATATCTGGTCTTGTGCAATTCATTACATACATGATACTTCCTAATATTCGAGAATATTCAAGCTGATAAATACTGTCACCAGTGTTTTTAACCCAATTTTGGTTCATATCTACTGGTGATTTTGCAATAGTTATATTGTATTGCTTGAATTTTTCAAGTATCTTAGCTATGTAATGTGATTGGGATAATACATATCCCTGTGGTGTTCTTACAATTTTGACACCCAATATTACATCAGCTAGTCCTAGATCTTTCATATCAAATCTAGAAGATAACATATCTTTTGTTGATGTTATTATGGCCTTATTACTGCCTATGATTAATAAGTCATCAACATAGAGACATACAATGACATATCCAAATTGTGTGTATTTTACATAAACACATTTATCTGATTCATTTATTTTGAATCCATTTGATAACATAGTTTCATCAAATTTCTCATGCCATTGTTTTGGTGCTTGCTTAAGACCATAAAGTGATTTAATCAACTTACACACTTTGTTTTCATTTCCTGGGCTTACAAACCCTTCAGGTTGCAGCATGTATATTTCTTCTTCTAACTCACCATTCAAAAATGCCGTCTTTACGTCCATTTGATGTATTTCCAAATTTAGTATAGACGCGATTGCAATAAGCATCCTAATGGATGTTATTCTAGTTACTGGTGAGTAAGTGTCAAAATAATCCAGATCTTCTTTCTGTCTGAATCCTTTGATTACTATACGAGCTTTATACTTATCTATAGAGCCGTCAGCCTTGAGTTTCTTTTTAAATATCCATTTATACCCTAGTGGTTTTGATCCTTTAGGTAGATCCACTAGTTCCCATGTATGGTTTTGTAAAATGGATTCTATTTCACTGTTGACAGCCTCCTTCCAGTATGGAGCCTCAGGTGATGACATTGCTTGTTGGTAAGTAAGAGGTTCGTTTTCTATCATATATGCATAGAAATCGGGTCCAAAGGTTTTCGAAGTCCTTTGACGTTTACTCCTTCTGGGTTCTTCTACCTCAGTTCCAACATCTCTCTCATTCGAGTTTTGATTCATATTATCCTCAGGAGTATATGTATCTCTTGATCTCTTTTGAACAATTATTTCAGTAGAGGTTTTTAGAGGATAAATATGTTCAAAGAATCTAGCATTTCGTGACTCGATAATGGTGTTTTCATGAATGTCGTCAATTTCAGATTTGTACACCAAAAATCGATATGCATTACTATTATGAGCATATCCAATGAATATGCAATCTATAGTCTTTGGTCCAATTTTAACCTTTTTTGGTTTTGGTATTTCTACTTTGGCAAGACACCCCCACACTTTTAAGTATTTGTAGGATGGTGGTCTGTTTTTTCAAAGTTCATATGGAGATTTAAAGGTCTTTTTCCGAGGTATTTTATTCAGTATATGATTAGCTGAAAGTAATGCCTCACCCCAGAAATTATCTGGTAATCCAGAACTGTTAAGCAGAGCATTCATCATTTCCTTTAGGGTACGATTCTTATGTTCTGCTATTCCATTTGATTGAGGAGAGTATGGTGCCGTCGTTTGATGGATTATACCATTTTGAGCACAAAATTCCTCAAATGGGAATTCATATTCACCACCTCTGTCACTTCTCAATGCTTTTATCTTTTTGTTTAGTTGATTTTCAACTTCTGGCTTGTATTGTTTAAACATTTCGAAGGCTTCATCTTTACTCCTTAATAGGTACACATAACAGTACCTAGTGCAATCGTCGATGAAGGTGATAAAGTATCTTTTACCTCCTCTGGTTTGACACAATTTTAGATCACATACATCTGTATGTATCAAATCTAAAGGTTCAGTGTTCCTTTCAACATTATGAAAGGAGGTTCGAGTCATTTTAGCTTCTGTGCATGTTTCACATTTATAATTTGAGTCTATGACAAACTTAGGTATAAATTCTAAGTTTATCATTTTCCGCAAAGTATCAAAGTTAACATGTCCTAATCTATTATGCCATATATTAAATGACTCAGCGATATAAATAGAAGGTTCCACTTTATTCATATCTTTTGGTACAATAGTCATTACATTCATTTTGAATAGACCATCACTCACATACCCTTTACCCACATACACTCCATTTTTAGATAATACAAAACTATCAGAAACAAAGACCAATTTGAATCCATTCTTGCTCAGTAGTGATCCCGAGACTAAGTTCTTCCGAATATCTGGAACGTGGAGCACGTCATTCAAGGTGAGTTCTTTTCCAGAAGTCATTTTGAGAACCACTTTTCCCTTGCCTTCAACCTTTGATGTAGAGGAGTTTCCCATAAATAGTTGCTCTTCTTGTGTCGCAGGCTTGTAGTTGGAGAACATCCACTTGTTGGCGCAAATGTGTTTTGTGGCACCAGTATCCACAAACCATTCCTTCGTGTTGCCAACCAAGTTGCATTCGGAGATCACAGCAGACAAGTTCATTTCTGAAACATCATCCGAGAGCCTATCACATTCAGTAACATTGGCTTCGTCTTTCTTTTTCTTCGGTCCTCGGCACTCAACTGCTTTGTGACCTTTCTTTCCGCAATTATAGCAGTTTCCTTTGAACTTCTTAGCCTTCTTTGCATTTGGATTATGCTCCCTTTTTCTTTTGTTGTTCTTTTCGGACTCGACCACATTTGCTTTGGCCACCATGGTGTTTGTTGTCTTCCTTTCAGACTTTCTATTGTCTTCCTCTATTCTGAGACGAACAACCAGATCCTCCATGGACATCTCCTTGCGCTTATGCTTCAAGTAGTTTTTGAAATCCTTCCATGATGGAGGTAATTTCTCTATTGCTGCAGCGACTTGGAAAGATTCACTCAATTCCATCTTTTCATCATAAATTTCATGGAAAATGACTTGAAGTTCCTGAATTTGGCTGACAACTGTCTTAGAGTCGACCATTTTGTAATCCAGAAATCTGTCGACTATGAATTTCTTCATGCCAGCGTCTTCAGTCTTATATTTCTTTTCCAGTGCCTGCCAGAGGATCTTTGCGGTTTTGACAGTACAATATACATTGTATAGAGCGTTGTCGAGGCCATTCAGTATGTAATTTTTGCAAATGAAGTCTGAACTCTTCCAGGCAGTGAGCGCTTCGACTTTTGTGGCGTCAGGCTCGAGTTCATCCACTTTCGGAGGGTCCTCTTCAAGGTACTTGGCCAGTCCTAGTGTGGTCAAATAAAAGAGCATCTTCTGTTGCCAACGCTTGAAATCCACACCAGTGAATTTCTCTGGTCGTTCCCCATCGAGAAAGGTACATGTTGAGGAACCAGAGTACCGGTCTGAGCGGGTGGTACAGTGGGTGGTACAGGTTGCTTGTTTGCCGAACTGTTACTGTCTTGAGTCATCGTCTGCAAGCAGCTGACTTCAATCAGTAACACGGTTTTATACACAAGCACAAATTCTGTTTTAAGATTGTTATACCGCAGAAACCCTAATTCGAAAATTGGGTTAACAGAAAATTGAAATAGAAATGGGAAAGTTTACCGATTTGTATTCCGATTGCAAGTTTGATTATCAAATCCGAGTCCAGCACTGTGTTGTTCCCTTAAAACAGAATTGCTCCCCCTTACGGCGCGGCGGGTTAAGATGAGCAACTGTTTCCCAAGGTGAAACGGAATCAAGTCCGCAAGGTTGCGCTGGCAATGCGAACGTCGACGAACTCAAGAGAAGTTTCAGTCAGAACAAGTGTGTGGGAGGAAGAAGATGGTCAGAATTCAATTATTTCGATAATAAAAAACGGTTATGACTCCATCGTTATTTATATATGAAACGGGTGACAATTTGGTTCAAATGGACGCATCGTTTGGAAAGGTAGCGACCCGTTTCCAAACGTTGCAACCCATTTGAATTGGTATCCGCTTTAAAACCATGACCGTTCAGCCCAGCAATTTTGGCCCGTTAATGCACACTGTACAGTGCAGCAAAAATAAAGTTCCGGCCCGCTAATGCACAATGCACAGTGCACATTGCAAAGTGCTAAGTGCCTACAAGACGCCTCAAACGCCCATTCGCACACGCGTACGGGAGCGGGTGCGGGCACGGGCACGAGCACGGGCTCGGGCTCGGGTACGGGTTCGGGTGCGGGTGCAGGTGCAGGTTGGTGCATTGCACCAACCCTTAGTCTTGCATCCCTCTATTTCACCTCTCTC
The DNA here is from genome assembly GCA_030737875.1 of Allium sativum. Classification (NCBI taxonomy): domain Eukaryota; kingdom Viridiplantae; phylum Streptophyta; class Magnoliopsida; order Asparagales; family Amaryllidaceae; genus Allium; species Allium sativum. Next base: position 11,700 of record JASFAX010002358.1, on the reverse strand, counting down.
ATATCATTGTAATTAATATAGGGTAACTATCCTAATATATAAGGACCTACAACCCTTGGTCTTACAAGATATGGGACTATTACCCTACAACTCATTTATTACCCTACAACTCATTTATTTCCAATTAACTCATTTATTTCCAACAACCCCCCACATAAATGAGTAATTCTTTAACTTGTTCTTAACTTATTGAAATTATGTTGTATCGGTTGAAGTAGCACTATGGCCTTGAACTTTCCTAGTGTTATCTATTTAACCTACTTGCGAATCAGTAGACTTGTGAATGTCCTTGAACTGTAAGCTTTTTGTATAGGTCAGGATAGTAGATAACACACAACATGATTTCTAAACTTCCTTGGTTCTCTGTTTGTGTTCGTTTTTGCCATGAACACCCGCTTGGTCTCATGAGTGTTTTAAAGAATTCGACCTTATAATTCTTTTTGAAGCGGCGCCTTCACACTCACGTAGGTGATTCTATAAAGAGTATCCCGTAATACTCCACTTGGGTCTTTTAATCCCACAGTATAGACATCATTAAAAGCTAAACTTATCCTATTCTCTGACGGGTTGTGCACTGACTTATCATAGGAATGGTTTGTATTTAACAGTGCCATTAAGTTTATCTATAAACTTAGTTGTCCCTTTGAACCTAGATCTTGGGATCTCCAGTCAACTAGGTGGGGTTTCCGTTTTAGAAAACTTTTAATTCATAGGTCTTAAACCCATTCCCATCGATAAGGTTTGAACTTTCTCTCTTGGCAAGCCTTTGGTAAGTGGATCCGCTATGTTATCCTTTGACCTTACATAGTCTATAGTGATAACTCCATTAGAGAGAAGTTGTCTTATGGTTTTGTGTCTACGACGAATATGTCGAGACTTACCATTATACAATGTACTATTTGCCCTTCCTATAGCAGATTGACTGTCACAATGTATACATATTGGAGGTACAGGTTTTTCCCAATTTGGGATATCTTCCAAAAAACCCCTAAGCCAATCTGCTTCTTCTGCGGCTTTATCTAGAGCAATGAACTCCGATTCCATTGTCGACCTTGCTATGCAAGTCTGTTTGGATGATTTCCATTAGATTGCTCCATTTCCTAATGTAAACACATATCCACTTGTGGATTTTGTGTCATTTGAGCCAGTTATCCAATTTGCGTCGCTGTAACCTTCCACTACTGAAGGATAATTTGTATAGTGCAAACCAAAGTTCTGTGTATATTTTAGATATCCAAGAAATCTTATTATTGCTTTCCAATGATGTTTACCAGGATTGCTGGTGAATCTGCTAAGTTTACTTACAGCATATGCGATATCTGGTCTTGTGCAATTCATTACATACATGATACTTCCTAATATTCGAGAATATTCAAGCTGATAAATACTGTCACCAGTGTTTTTAACCCAATTTTGGTTCATATCTACTGGTGATTTTGCAATAGTTATATTGTATTGCTTGAATTTTTCAAGTATCTTAGCTATGTAATGTGATTGGGATAATACATATCCCTGTGGTGTTCTTACAATTTTGACACCCAATATTACATCAGCTAGTCCTAGATCTTTCATATCAAATCTAGAAGATAACATATCTTTTATTGATGTTATTATGGCCTTATTACTGCCTATGATTAATAAGTCATCAACATAGAGACATACAATGACATATCCAAATTGTGTGTATTTTACATAAACACATTTATCTGATTCATTTATTTTGAATCCATTTGATAACATAGTTTCATCAAATTTCTCATGCCATTGTTTTGGTGCTTGCTTAAGACCATAAAGTGATTTAATCAACTTACACACTTTGTTTTCATTTCCTGGGCTTACAAACCCTTCAGGTTGCAGCATGTATATTTCTTCTTCTAACTCACCATTCAAAAATGCCGTCTTTACGTCCATTTGATGTATTTCCAAATTTAGTATAGACGCGATTGCAATAAGCATCCTAATGGATGTTATTCTAGTTACTGGTGAGTAAGTGTCAAAATAATCCAGATCTTCTTTCTGTCTGAATCCTTTGATTACTATACGAGCTTTGTACTTATCTATAGAGCCGTCTGCCTTGAGTTTCTTTTTAAATATCCATTTATACCCTAGTGGTTTTGATCCTTTAGGTAGATCCACTAGTTCCCATGTATGGTTTTGTAAAATGGATTCTATTTCACTGTTGACAGCCTCCTTCCAGTATGGAGCCTCAGGTGATGACATTGCTTGTTGGTAAGTAAGAGGTTCATTTTCTATCATATATGCATAGAAATCGGGTCCAAAGGTTTTCGAAGTCCTTTGACGTTTACTCCTTCTGGGTTCTTCTACCTCAGTTCCAACATCTCTCTCATTCGAGTTTTGATTCATATTATCCTCAGGAGTATATGTATCTCTTGATCTCTTTTGAACAATTATTTCAGTAAAGGTTTTTAGAGGATAAATATGTTCAAAGAATCTAGCATTTCGTGACTCGATAATGGTGTTTTCATGAATGTCATCAATTTCAGATTTGTACACCAAAAATCGATATGCATTACTATTATGAGCATATCCAATGAATATGCAATCTATAGTCTTTGCTCCAATTTTAACCTTTTTTGGTTTTGGTATTTCTACTTTGGCAAGACGCCCCCACACTTTTAAGTATTTGTAGGATGGTGGTCTGTTTTTCCAAAGTTCATATGGAGATTTAAAGGTCTTTTTCCGAGGTATTTTATTCAGTATATGATTAGCTGAAAGTAATGCCTCACCCCAGAAATTATCTGGTAATCCAGAACTGATAAGCAGAGCATTCATCTGGTAATCCAGAGTATATGATAACCCAGAAATTATTTGGTCCAATTTCAAACGCCCATTCGCACACGCGTACGGGAGCGGGTGCGGGCATGGGCACGAGCACGGGCTCGGGCTCGGGTTCGGGTACGGGTACGGGTGCGGGTGCGGGTGCGGGTTGGTGCGTTGCACCAACCCTTAGTCTTGCATCACTCTATTTCACCTTTCCCATATCATTGTAATTAATATAGGGTAACTATCCTAATAAATAAGGACCTACAACCCTTGGTCTTACAAGATATGGGACTATTACCCTACAACTCATTTATTACCCTACAACTCATTTATTTCCAATTAACTCATTTATTTCCAACAGATTCTTGGAGCAACGCTGCCTGTTTGTGGAGGAGCATATGGTCGAGGATGAGGTCTGATTAATGCACTTTTAATTCCCTTCCTATCTGGTCGCTCAGAAAACGTTCTCCACGCCTGCGCTTTACTGTTGGCGCATCTCTCTTGCATTACATGTTTCTCATTTGCATCATAAAATGTAAGATTGAATAAAGAACAACACTTCTTGTTTTAAAATTTAATAAAGAACAACATTGTCTTTCATTACATGGTACTTACCCTTGTTTCGTTTTGCAGTTGAGGACGATGAAGGCGTCCCCTCTTCTTCGATGAACAATCTTTTTCTTTGTGTTTTTCTTGGGATTGAGATGGATGCCATTGACGGGTTGGTATAACTTTTAAGCTCTAGTAGGAATGATTACCAGTTATACGACTGGGGTATATATACTGATGATTGTACCTCCAACTCAGATCGCAGCGTCATATCATGGAGTTAACCGAAAATAAGGGTGAAAAAAAAAATCAAAACTCTATTTTATGTTTTAACATTGTGAGGAATATTCGGTTCAAACCGAATTAACCGACCAAACTGGTTCAATTTGGTCGGTTTGGTTTCGGTTTTAAAACTAAATCATTTTAAATTCGTTTTGTAATTTTTTTTGTTATCCGTTTAACCGAATTAACCAAACTTTTAATTTATTATCTAATTTTACGGTGTTAGTAGTACTTTAAATTATTAGTTTGGTTATATAATATAAAGACATTTGTTGAAAATAGATTAAATCTTATCATCCAAAACATAAAATTTACTATATAAAATGCTATGGCAAATGAAAATTGATAAGTTAGAAAATGCCATCATGTACAGTAACCCTTTGATGTTTTTTCATCCGTGATTTGCGTTGATTTTCTACCGCATATTTGCAGATCTGGTGATTTTCACCGCAATTTTTGTGGTCGTTCTAGCACTATCCTTTAACATTTGAGTTTTCAACGTTAATAGCAAAATGTGAAAAGAGTTAAAAGATGACGGTGGTGACGGAACGAAGAAGAAGAGATTTGAGGGTCGGTGACTGCATTAATTTGCTAACGTTCTTATACGATTATTTCTTAAAATACGAAAAATAATAGAATGTTGTTTTCTATTTTGTTTGTTAACCTCGTTTTTAAAACGTTCGCTTTCCACGATCGTGTGTTCATTTTTAAAACCTTCTCCAATTCTTGGACCAACGAAAAGCAGCTTATGGTCAAATAAGCTGTTCCAAATCTAAATGGGGCTCTTCCATTGAAAATAACCCACTTTTAGAATCCATTTCTGTATTAGTAATGGGAAATATCTACCATCTAAAATTTGAGGATACCATATCACAAGCGCAATGAACTAACATCTCATGTTCATAAAACCTATTATAACTTGTTATTACAAACAATATCTACTAACTTCGTTGCGATAAATATGAATATAATGAAATTTAGTTCAGTGTAGAAGTGTATTGACTTTTCTTTCTTCTATTTTTTTTACTTAAAAACTAAGATCCAATTTGATTTTTTGGTTATTGCATTGAAAGATACACATACAAATTAAATACTATGATCTAACAATTGAACCCTTTATATTATTGCAGTTTAATTAGGCGCTGAATATTACCAAGCAAAAATGTTAAGCCAAGCTTCGTGAAATATCACTTGCGATAACTCGTAAAATTATAGAAAAAATACAGCCTCAGTCAGAAAATATGATAGATATAATTTATTCCTGTTATCAGTTTCTGGATGGTGAAATTATAATTTATACAAAATGGCAAATAAATTTTCTAAAGTCAAACAACAACCTTTGTAATTATATGTCACAATGTATGATCCAATGCAAATATAAAATAATACATTAACTAATATTTGAGACAAATATACTAGAAATTTCACAAATACTGAAAGTGGACTAATGGTACATACAAATATTTGAGATAGGCATTGTAAATGTTTGCACAGAGATGATTTGCAAAAGTATGAAATAAAATGCTTTAGATTTTACAGAAGTTCGAATGAATATGAAGCTTTACATGGCCCAGCTATTTATATGAGAATATGTGGGCTTTGGGCTAGATTACAATTGGGTATAAGAATTGTAATAAAAGAACGGTTGGATGCTGAGATAAAGAACGATGGATGATGCGCCATGTCAGCATTCCTTGTAAACGATATGATGCTTTGTATGTGTGTTTTCTCATTTACTCTAATACGCCCTTCTGAAAACTAGGGTTCCAAAACCCTAATTTTCACTAGAATCATGGCGGCGCTTCAGCAATCTTCACGTTATTGTTCCAGATCCAAGTTTGGGCAAGTCAATTTTGCTGTCAGTGTTTAGTATACCCTTGTTTCTTCCTTTGTTGTTGTGAAGAGTGTCGGTTTGAGCTTTGTCTTCATCAGCGTTGACTCCAGAGTGAACTATGGTGATTTTACTGTCAGATCTTCTGTCTTTGTTGCGGATTGGTCCAGCCTGGTCCTTGTCTTCCTCAACGTTGAATTCAGAGCGAAATCTGGTGAAGTTCTTCACGCTTATAGCTTTGGTCAGTACATCAGCCTTCTGGTAAGTTCCAACTATGTGATTGACTTCTATTTCTCCTCTTTGTACCATTTCTCTGACGAAGTGTAAGTCAATCTCTATGTGCTTTGTTCTGGCATGTTGTATTGGATTTTCAGACATGTACACAGCGCTTTTGTTGTCACACCATAATATTGGCCTTGCTATAGTCTTAATTTGTAGTTCCTTTAGCATAGATTGGATCGATTTTATCTCTGCCGCTGCATTAGCTATACTCCTGTATTCTGATTCTGTGCTAGATCTGGAAATTGTAGCTTGTTTCTTTGAACTCCAGGAAATTAGGTTTTGACCCATATAGACACAGTAGCCACTTGTAGATCTCCTATCATCTGGATCAACAACCCAGTCAGCGTCTGCATATCCCACTATGTTTAGATGATGACTGCTCCTTAGTGTAAGTCCATAATTTATGGTCCCTTTGAGGTATCTTAAAATCCTCTTGACTGCCTTCCAGTGTGTATCTAAGGGCTTCTGCATGAATTGTGACACTTTATTAACACTGTATGAAATGTCAGGTCTGGTTATAGTAGCATATTGTAATGCTCCTACTACCATCCTATATTTAGTGATGTTTGAGATTGCTTCTCCTCTAAGTTTAGAGTATTGTTGACTAGTTATCATTGGAGTAGGTTGAGGATTAGCATCTAACATCTTAGTTTTACTGAGTAATTCAGTGATGTATTTTCTTTGGCATAGAAATATTTTGTTGTTGGTCCTTGTTACCTCTATGCCTAAAAAATAGTTAACATTACCCAGATTTTTGATAAAGAATTGTTTATCTAAGTATTGTGTTAACTCATCTATGTCCTTGATATTGTTACCTGTTATTATCAAATCATCTACGTATATTAATATGTGTATTGTAGATGATTGATTAATCTTAGTGAACAAAGAGTTATCTGATTTGGTTGACTGAAACCCTAGATTATATAGAGTGTTTTTCAGCCTATCAAACCATACATGAGGAGACTGTTTCAAGCCATATATGGCCTTGTTCAGTTTACAGACATAGTTTGAGTTAACATTGTACCCAGGTGGTTGACTCATGTAGATTTCCTCTTTAAGAATGCCATTTAGGAAAGCATTATTGACATCTAAGTGTCTAATATGCCAGCCTTTGCTTGCAGCAATAGTTAAAACAAGTCTTATAGTTGTGGGTTTCACCACATGTGAGAAAGTTTGATTAAAATCAAATCCATATTCCTGTGTGAAACCCTTGGCTATAAGTCTGGCTTTATACTTGTTTATAGATCCATCTGGATTTCTTTTCAATTTGTATGTCCACCTGCAGCCATCTATATTTTTGTTAGCAGGTGGACACACAATGTCCCAAGTATTATTTTTAATTAGAGCATTATACTCTTCATCCATAGCTGCTTTCCAGTGTTTGTCTTGAACTTCCTGATCAAAGGAAGTGGGTTCATTAGCATTGGATATAGCAGTAAATATTTTAGGTTTAAAGATACCACTTTTAGATCTTGTGATCATTGGATGACCAGTTTGAACTGGTTGTTCATTTAATGGTGAGCCATTGTTGTCTTCAGTTCTCTCTGGAGTTGTTGGTTGATTGCTGGATTGACTGTTTTCTTGACTGTGTGCAGGTGAGTGAGATGTCACACTAGGTGGCTCAAAGCTTTCATGATCATAGTTGATTGGTGATCCTTGAGCATCAGAATGTTGATCACTCTCCATTTGCTGCCAGCTTTCTTGAATGTGGGGCACAGCAGGTATAGAAATTTTTGAATTTCTAACTTTGGTTGTAGTACTTATATCTTGTGTACAGTATGGAAAAACTTTTTCATCGAAAACAACATGCCTGCTGATGTATATTCTTCCAGTGTTATCAATACACTTATACCCTTTTTGATTATTAGTATACCCTAGAAAGGTACATTGTTTTGACCTGAAGTTTAACTTGTTAGTATTATATGGTCTTAAGTAGGGGAAACACAGGCACCCAAACATTTTAAGTTGTTTATAATCTGGTTTCATATTGTATAATTTCTCAAATGGTGAAATGTCCTTTAATATAGCTGTTGGTTGTTTGTTAATCAGATATACAGCTGTGTTAAAGGCTTCTGGCCAGAATTTTAATGGCGTATTTGCCTGTGCGAGCAATGTTAATCCAGATTCAACTAGGTGTCTGTGTTTCCTCTCTACCAGTCCATTTTGTTGAGAGGTATAAGGACAGGTGGCTCTATGAACAATACCTTTTTGCTGAAAGAATTTATGTAAAATTTTGAACTCACTACCACCATCAGTCTGAATCATTTAACCTTTTGATCATGCTGTTTTTCAGCCATTGCAATGTAGTTTATTACAGCATTGTAAGTTTCTGACTTGGTTTTTAAAAAATATATCCAGTTGAATCTAGTATATGCATCTACAAATGACACATAGTATTTATAGCCATAGTCAGAACAAATTGGTGATGGACCCCAAGGTATGTAGCAATCAATTGTAGTGGTTTAGTGTAGACTGTGTCAGAAGTAGTAAAAGGTAATTTGTGATTCTTGCCCATTTGGCAAAATTCACAAACATAAGGTAAGGATACAGTATCAAATTTGACATGATTATCATTTAGAATAGTCTGAATAGTTTTAACACTAGGATGTCCTAGCTTACAATGCCAGAAATCAAATACATTCATACTGCTTTTAGACTTGATATTCAAATTACATGTGGCATTGAAATTTCCTTGGCTAACATCATCTTTGCATTTAACAGAGTTAAATTTGTATAACCCATTTGCCAAGTCACCCTGTAATATGATTTTTCTAGTTAGAATATCCCTAACTAAACAATACTTTGGAAAGAATTCGAAGTAGACTTTGTTATCTTTAGCAAATTGGGATACACTAATTACGTTTTTGGTGATTTTTGGGACCCTAAGGAGATTGCATAGATGCAATTGTTTATTACCATTAATATAGGTGTTACCAACATGAGTAATTTGAATGTTTTTGCCATTGGCAATAGAAATAGATTTGTTACCTCGATACTCCTTGCATCCAATGTTTAGGTTGTCAAGATTGTTGGTTAGATGGTTGGTTGCACCAAAATCAGGGTACCAACTGTCATCTTGCAAGTGCTCTACTCTAGCAGTCTCATTTCCTTTGTCTTGATTACTTGTTTCCTGATTTATTTGTGCAACATTTGCATTAGGGTTATTGCTGTTTTTCTGATTCTGGTTATTGTTGGAGTATCTGAAGTAACATTTCAGTGCAGTATGACCGATTTTCTCGCAGATCTGACACTTGGGTCTATTGTTATTGTTCCATATGCCTCTACCTCGGCCTCTGTTTGCACCACCACCTCTTTGGTATGATGTTTCAGACCTGTTGTTTTGATTTTTGTTCTTACCACCTGTAACCAGATTAGCATTCAGATCGATTTCTTGAACTCTTTTACTGCTTATTCTTGACTCATGAGATAAAAGAATAGAGTGCACTTCATCAATGGGGAGAACAGTTCTTTGAGTGGTGATAACAGCCACAACAGCCTCATAATCTTCATTTAGTCCATTTAATAGGTATAGTACATGATCCCCATTTGGTACTTTGTTGCCTGTAGCCCCGAGTAGATCACATAACCTTTTTACCTTTGCTATATACTCTCTCATACTCGAGTTTTCCATCCTGATATTCTGTAGTTGTCGTTTATAGTGCAAGACTTTGGCTTAAGACTGATTATTAAATTCTTTTTCTATAGTAGTCCATATGTCATTGGCTAATAAACATCCTATAACAGTTGGTAGTAGATCTTCACTAATGGAAGATAAAAGCCAAGAACTGATTAGTCGATCTTGTCTATGATATTGAATGAATGCTTTATTGGCCACTGTCCTGTTATCTTGATCAGTGACAAATTTGGCTGGAATAGGAGTGGTACCAAGAATAAATCCCTCCAGACCATAGCCTTGTATGGTTTTTTCAACCTGTAGTTTCCATAACAAGTAGTTCTCTTCTTGTAGTTGAACTATAATTAACTGGCTTTGAGGACTTATACCAGTTTTGGCTAATTGATTTACAGGTCCATTAGGTGGAATTGGTGGGTTTTCTGGATTGGATCCAGTAGCTGTTCCTGTTGCTGATGCTGAAGTGGAATTGTCCACCATGTTGACAACGAGCACAAGATGCTCAACAAATTTTGAATCAAATATCGTCTCTGATCGAGAGAAATGAAATAGCTAAGACCCAGTCAAAAGCAACCGAGAGTCTTGATGAAGAGGTACGTAACACTGCTGTAAACTTCTGAGAGACTTTCTGGTGAGGCTTTGGATGAGTGTTGGTGAGTTTCTTAACTTTCTTGAATTGGATTCTTGGTGATTGATGCAAAATTTCAACAAATATAGTGTGTTTTATTGTGATGCAGCCAGATTTGAGAGAATTGTTGGCAAGGCACCAATATACATAATATATTTGATCTCTTAAGGGATGTGATTAATCACTGATAAGAGATAAAATACCCAGATGATGAAATCTAACTGATGGGTATAACTACACCACTGTAGTGCAGGATCTTGATGTCGTTAGGCACTGTAATTTGCTCTGATACCAAGTAAATGTTTGCACAGAGACGATTTGCAAAAGAATGAAATAAAATGCTTTAGATTTTACAGAAGTTCGAATGAATATGAAGCTTTACATGGCCCAGCTATTTATATGAGAATATGTGGGCTTTGGGCTAGATTACAATTGGGTACAAGAATTGTAAAGGATTGTAATAAAAGAACAGTTGGATGCTAAGATAAAGAACGACGGATGATGCGCCATGTCAGCAGTCCTTGTAAATGATATGATGCTTTGTATGTGTGTTTTCTCATTTACTCTAATAGATTGATAATTAGAATTCATAGCTAAGTCTACATCCTAGAAACAGTGTTGTTTCTTGTTCTCTCTGTATTGTCATTATATAATCTATGCATAAAGATGTCAAAAAAATTTGCAGGCACTATGGTAAAACGTTAGTTAAACCCATCATTCTCAGCCTCCAATTTTTCCTTCATGCAACATATATTTTATTTATTTATTCCATGTTATAAACTTTCGTCAAGTATCCATTTTTTAAAACCATTTTTGTTAACTAGTATTGTTTCGGGTATGCATAGGTTCATTTTAAACACATCTTCAATCAATTCTCAGCGTCAACTCTCTAACAAAGACTTCGAAATATTTTTTTATTAACATACTATTCCAACATTAATAACAAAATTTTGCCTTCAACTCATTTCTATGAACTAAAAATTAGCTGCTACGAAATAACATTTCTAAATATGAAAACATAGTTTAAGATTGACATGATGACCAAAACGACCAATACTTACTATGTGTATTCCTAAGCATCCAATTTCTGCTACTTGCACGTATCAACATCTTTCTGCCTTGAAGTTTTGCAAGCGGAATTACATGGTACCACTGAAATTGACCGACGCCTCTACTACCCATGGACAAAGAATCAAGCTTTACAGCATGCTCAGTTCACATAGTTTCTCACTAGCATCTCCCCAGTAAAGCTTTGCCACAATCGTAACCTAACTCATTCAACTATCAAAATTAGTACTAACAGAGAGGGAAAGAGGGGGGAAATTACTCCTTTCTGCCTTGAAGTAGTATATACCAGATTAAGAACTTCAACATCACTCTCTAATCCAAAGTTCTTCATTACTACTGGATCCCGCAATTCTTCCAATGGGATCAAGGCTGCTAATCGATTCAGCCAAATCATGCGTATGCGCCTCTAGAAGGTGATCCTCCCCCAAGCGCAGTCGTTGTTCGACCATGCCTCAGGCACCATGATTTCGGTCGCGGTGAATTTAGGTCCTCATTTTTCTATTTTTTCTGGTTAAGTCTGAAGCGGTGAGAAATTTTTGGAAAAAAGGGTTTAAAAGGTTTTAAACAGAAATAGTTTAGGGCTTAACCCAATTTTAACTAATTTGCAGTACATTTACATTGTAACTAGTGAGTGGCTCGTGCTAC